>JAUYWV010099487.1:5619-22255 GCA_032274565.1 Nematoplana nigrocapitula | reverse complement strand
AGTATATTAAAGCACAATTTCAAAATTCGAGTATATTCGAGTATATGAGCGAAATTCGAGGATATGTGGCCACCCTGCCTACAGTATATACTGTAGTTCAAATTTAGACAAAGCATAAACTCCAACACAAGACTGCAATCCCGAAACAAATCAAAGGAATATTCGTGTATAGAACACAGAAAATCGCCAGTGTTTCCTTGACTTCACCCATTGTCATCGTAGCCTTTGTGTTGAATTTATACTTGCATCGAAAGTAAAAATTTCTTCCAAAGTGGATAGCACTGGCATACCTCCATTTTCCGTTGAGCGATCGCATCCTGCGAAGGTGCCTTCGATTACTACATATTTAAGCGCTTTAATTAATACTGCTAATTCCATTAATTTAAATTACTTTAATAAACGTATTGCTAAGCTATAGTCTGTTGAACAAAATTAACTTCCGACGCGAGCATGTCTCTTTTCTGTCGCAATTTTCTCTCTCTATGTGCGTCGGAAGCAGGTCGGAGCGCTGACATGTCTCCTTGACAGGAAATTTGCACAGCAACAAGACTTATGTCATTAGCAATTACCAGAATTCTGTCAACAATATGTTCAGAGAAATGTGTCAGAGCATATATAGAGTTGACAGTTCTATAAACTGATTTTAATTCACTCGTCTTTCTACGCATCCATATAGCAGAGCAGAAATTCTAGCTATATAGATAATTAAATAGCGTCCTATCTACACGTAATTGTTGGAAAATTCGTGCGAAAATCGTTTTACCTTGTCGGCGAGAAGCACCCGGGCAATTGTCAACTTGACGAACTGTCGTTCGACAGTCTCGCTCGAAGCCAGGCCTCTATCGTCCAACTCAGCGCTGCTGTCGAAAAAGCCTTCCCCTTGGGCATCTTCGCCAGTGTGCTTCTTGGAGGAGGGGGAGAGTCGCGAGGCCAAGCCGGGAGCCCGGCGATCGTGGGGCGGGGTAATCAGCGCTGGGGCGCTGTCGGCAGAAGGCGGCGCCTGTGACCGATGGGAAAAATGCAGACATCAACTCTGGCAGTGATTGTCAACTCTGCTAACAATTATTCGAAAGATTCGCAAATTGGATACTTTCCAATGTCCTAACCCAGTGGTGCTACAGCCAAAATTCAAAAGAAATCGCAGGCCAAAAATAAAATATGATATATGTCTAAATATAATGGAGAACTAGAAGTATTTATTTTTAGGCTCAAGCCCAGGTCATCAGGGACAACAGGTCATCAACCGGTTTCGACCGCTTTTGTACAACCATCTTGCTGCGGACTCGATGGCTTGGTAGGTGGGCCCATCTATGCAGACCGCCCCCGGGATGGATCAACGATTGCTATTCCAGGATAAAATAATAAGAGTTCAGAACTGGACTTTTGGTAAAAACGAGGAGCGATTTCCCATTCTGAAAATTTTGCTAATACATGGCCTGCATAAGCAAGATTAAAAACTTAACAATATTGATTTCAGTGTACTTGACAGCTTTTAAACCATCAGATTGGTGTTTTTCTGTGATATTTATGTGTTTTTTAATTAAAATGACAGAATTCATTACGCTGCAGTTCATGTTAGCTTTTTTATATTTTTAACGAAGGTATTTAGACATCTTCGTCAAAAGATATGACGCTAATTTAATTTTTAATGAAGTATTAATTTCAAAGACATTAAAAGCCAATCCTGTAATCTTGTATAGGTAAACTGAATTTAATTTAATTGGTGGTCTATTAAATTTTGGACTATTTTTGGCAAATAATTCTGATTTTCCAACGAAAGTTTTTAACATATTGAAGCAATCACAGGTAAACAGAAAAAATCGAAAATCGCAGGACTTTGCCAAAAAGTGACAGGTTGTAGCAACACTACTAACCATTTTTTGTCAACCAACGTCGCAATTAATTGCAAATAATTATCGGTTGGTGGAAAAGTAGCTAGCCTGCAGGTCATGCCACTGAACAATTAGAAAATTTGCAATATAAACCGAGCCTCAAGGCACTTAGAAAATTCACTAAGAGCGGGACTTCCGGGGAAGATGAACTTGCTTCAACTATCGACCAACGTGTGCGATATGATGATAACGCCATCTTGGCAATGTCTTATCGATTGCCTAATCAACACTGCCTAATCTGAAGCGTGTAAAATCCGGCGTCTATCCGAAATCCAGCACACAACACCACCAGATTGCAGATCTAGTTACATAATCTATCGAATATTCGATGTCTATGGTGCAGACTAAGTCGAAGGTCGATTCTACCAGTATAGGTAGAGTCCTGTGAATCAGGACAAACCAATTCATACACAACCACTAAACACACAGCCTTCTCTGATGGAGCTTTTCCTATAGCTCTAAGAAGCGAGGGGTGATTGAAGTTGGTACACCTATATTCTTGTGCACCCTGTATTATTTGAAGAGTGCACAGTATCTACCTTCCGCGCAAACTGTCTTTTTCAAAATGCGTGTCAAACGACCGGATTGTACTGTAGATTATAATCACTCAATATATATTATGCATCATTTAGAATCATTTATATATTATATGTATATTATCAATCAAAACTTAAATCACCAAAATTCATCAGGGGAAAATAATTTCCGAAGAGTCACACCCTTTAAATTATGTATTTCTGCTTCGTGTGTCTGTCTCTCTATGTGCTAACTCTACCCTTCAATGGCTAAAAGTATTGCTCTAGATTCTAGGCAAAACAGACCTCAAAGTATCAGCGCAGGTTCTACGATTCAAATTTAAAAAACAAGGAATACTTAATGCTAACTGAGTTAATTAATTAACGGAAGGGTATGAAGCTATTAAAGTTCCTTCTACATTGCGTAGACACCGCATTGCTGTACCACTTACACTACTCTTACAAAGATGCTTCACTTGTTCAGACCAAGAGTTTAGGAACCTGGCCGTAAATTAAATCTGGATTTCTTCTACAAAATAACCACAAAAAGAACTATACTAAGCCTGAACTTGTCATTCTATTCTATTATATATCGATTGCTTCCTTTACTAATTCAATATTACTGATTGCCTAATTCAACACGATTTTGATTTTGAATAAACCGGTTTCATACTTGCATACATATACACACAGACCCTTTTATACAGATGCTAGGGTGCATGTAAGATATAAAAATACGTACAGAAATTATTATTCTAAATAACGTTTTAATAGATTATCGTGTAGAAGTTATAGATATAATAATATTTTGATTTTTAACGTTTTTAAAAAAAATTATATCACGCATAAATAAATATTATGGCACGTAAACTTTATAAATTATCTCATTTAATTTTACCTATCGGTATGTAAAACCTTCTATTTCTTTTACTGCGCAAAATAATAAAAAGATTATTAACTAATCATAAATCAGATTGCATGTAAAAGTAGAATGCCGATCGAATCGAGTGAAAGCAAACTCTCTGAGATACACAATTAACTGCTAAAAGGAATCCAGGTAACATCAAAGGAAAACACCCCCCACCCTGCTCTACTCACCCCCGATGGAACCCGGATCTTCTGTCCGGGGAATACGATCACACTGGAGACCCACCCCTATTCTACTCACCCCCGATGGAACCCGGATCTTCTGACTGGGGAATACGATCACACTGGAGACCCACTCCTATTCTACTCACCCCCGATGGAACCCGGATCTTCTGTCCGTGGAATACGACCACACTGGAGGAGGGAAAGCGATTGAGTTTCACCAGTTCTCCGGGCGTCGTTTCGAAACGAACAGCGATGCTATTGAGGGAGTCATTTAGATCCACCTGGATAGATTGAGAGATTTGCGATTAACCGAATTGACGAATGGGGCCGCTAGAGTATAGGGCCTAACACTATTCTACGTATTTTTCTATTTTTTGTACATATGGCCCTGAATGAGGAAAAACAATGTAAGAAGGTGGTGTGTTTGGCGCGTCTCCTATATCATCGTCACTCTCTTTGGTCGTGGGTTTCACCTGACTTTGAAGATCATTTAGGGAGCAAGCTCAATGCAAATGGAGGTATTTGGGAAAGTTCTCCTGAAGGAGAGCAGGTAGAGAAAGTAAAAGACTATTGCGATAAAGACGTGATCAAGAAGTCTCGAGTTCGGATAACAAGACCAAGGTGACAATGCGGTTGAAAGTGGAATAATGAATAGAATAAAGATGAAAAGAGGTTGTGAATGGAAGTTGGATGTCCAGAGTAATGCTCAGAGAATCAGAGAATGAACAAATGTTCCTCGGTGTGTCAAACCTACATTAAACTCTTTTTCTACATATAAGCGCAATGTATTTCAGGAACAATATTTACGTCAGAATTCCAAACGACTCACAATATATTCCATAGTTGGCCTAAGAGATTCATCCCAATCAAAGGAGTCTGTAAAAATATAGAAGTAGGTGTAGTACAACAATTACGGCTAATAACCCAGATGATATTTGTGCAAAGTTTACTTCGTTTCGTCAAACTAAGTTGTAAAGCTTCTTGTTTGGACTGATTTTCGAATTCTCGAAAGCCATAATCAAGAGATTTCGTCTTTGTAACTGTTGGTGGTCTGGAAACAAGCCGACAAACAGAGGTAATATACACAATAATGTCACTCTATGGAAATGCTTTTGTGAATCCAGACAATTGCTAAATATGAAGGCAAAAACCATACATTACACTACTACAAACATTCAGTAAATCTGCAGTTACTAAAATAAATATAGAGAGTAATCTAATTACTGATTTCAATAAAAAAAATGAAATACGAAATTAACATGTACTAATTGTCATGTATCTCCCCAATCATATTTAAACACCTTTCTATGACAAAAGCGGATGACAGATGAATTTCATACGGAAAGATATAAAATGAATTTTTAGATCATAAAGAGTTAGATAGTTGGACTCAATTATCTATTAACATACTTAACTTATATAGAATATTTTGCTTTGCATCTGTCCATCTATCTTTCTGTTAATTGCGCTCTTCTATGATATAATGAACATCAAACCATCAGTTGGGTTTTTAAAAATAACCATTTTTCTTAATACTTCAAACAGTACTACTAAAATGCTATAGTATAAATCCATTCTATAAAGAAATATGTTTGAGAAAGAGTCGATATCCTCTTCTTCTTAAACTGGGGTTCGACACATTTTTTACTTTTTTACTCGGTCATTTGAAGGTCTACTACAAACCAATGAACATTTTTTTATTTACACTGAAAATGCACAGACACGGAATTCGTAAAATTTATTTTTTCAACGACACCCATCAAATGTATGACTGTGCAGACAAAATTACAATTAAAAACTGCACGCATAAATGGAAGCTTAAAGTTTCGATACTTAACTAATATGGAGACCACTGGTAAGTTAACTTTTCCTATCTCGACAACAACGTGCTCTAAAAAATTACAACGGACGCTTGAGAAACTTCTACACGGGGAGCACACGCTGCACACGAGAGTACTGCGTATAATGGAACGCCCTACACTATCCTCCTACTATGCCGATTAGTTTGGTTGATTTGGTTTGGAAAGAAATGACAGCGATGCCACCAAATTGTGTTTAAAGGAAGCCCGTGCGATGAAAAGGAGAATAGCCGACATGACCAATTTTCTTTATTTCTTTGCACTTTAGTTATAGCCTTTGTATTGTCTTCTTTTCCGCCGAATTGATCACTTTTAACTCTGGGCTCGTTGTGTTACCCTTTCCCCGAACTTTCATTTCTAAAACAGTTTATCGCAGAAACTTGTGATATATAAAATCATTCAAGGGAGGCCTAAGCTTCTATTTCATGTACTCAAATAACATTGTGGAAGTGCCCAGCAATTTAGTGTATGTGTACACGGTGATGTAAATGCAATCTGAATACCAAGTTATCCATGAATATTTATTATAGAAAATATATTATATAAAATGGATTAATAAACAATAGTATTAATTAATCAAGAGTAGTGCGGTGTCTTAGGAAGAACAAATATTTCTCTTATTAAGTTCACTCGTGTTCCAAAACTAGCAGAAGATAACCTGAATTATGCGAATTGTCCCTATGCAGCCCCCTTCCCGTGGCAGGCAAACTGTTCGATTCCCTACAGTTTATCTCCCTTTTCTTTCTCTCCTTCCCCCTCTCTCTTCTCTGTTCTCTATAACTGTCTGCTCTCATTGTTTTTATCACAGTCTCCTTTTTCCTCTACTCTAGCTCTTGATTTCTATCTTTGTATCCTCTTTTCTTCCCCCTCTTCCTCTTTTCCATCTGTCTCCTCTCGCTCTTTTTTGTTCATTTCCCCTCACTTTCCTCTCTTATATCTCTCGTGTCCCTCTTCTCTCTCTTTCGCCTATATCTTCCCTCTCTATTATCATTCTCTCTCTTTTAAATATAACTCCTCACTTTCTCTCTCTCCTCTTTTTATTTTCCACATGTCTCCTCTCGCTCTTTTTTATTCTTCCCCCTCTCACTTGCCTCTCTTATATCTCTCGTGTCCCTCTTCTCTCTCTTTCGCCTATTTCTTTCCTCTCTATTATCTCTCGTTTCAATCTGTTTCTTCTCTCCCCTCTCTTTCTTTTTCGTCTGTCTCCTCTCGCCCTTTTTTGTTCATTTCCCCTCACTGTCTTCTCTTATATCTCTCGTGTCATTCTTCTCTCTCTTTCGCCTAGGTATCTCTTTCCTCTCTATTATCATTATCTTTTCTCTCTCTCTCTCTCTCTCCTCTCGCTCTTTTTTATACTCTCTCCTCTCACTTGCCTCTCTTATATCTCTCCTCTGCCTCTTCTCTCTCTTTCGCCTACCTCATTCCTCTCAATTATCTTTATCTCTCGCATATATCTTTCCTCTCTATTAGCTTTCTCTCCTCTTTTCAATCTAACTCCTCTCTTTTCTCTCTCTATCCTCCTTTTATTTTTATCTGTCTGCTCTCACTATTTGTATTCTCTCGCGTCTCACTTGCCTTTCTTATATCTCTCATCTCCCTCTTCTCTCTCTTTCGCCTATCCATTTCCTCTCTATTATATCTCTCTCCTCTCCCTCTTCCGCCTATCTATTTCCTCTCTATTATTTCTCTCTCCCCCCTCCCTCTTCTATCTCTTTCGCCTATCTATATCTTCTCTATTATCTCTCTCCTCTCCTTCTTCCGTCTATCTCTTCCCTCTCTATTATCTCTCTCTCCTCTCCCTCTTCCGCCTATCTATTTCCTATCTATTATCTCTCTGTCTCCTCTCCCTCTTCTCTCTATTTCGCCTATCTATTTCCTCTCTATTATCTCTCTCCTCTCCCTCTTCCGCCTACCTCTCTATTATCTCTCTCTTCTCTCACTTTCGCCTATCTCTTTCCTCTCTATTATCTCTCTCTCCTCTCCCTCTTCCGCCTATTTCTTCCCTCTCTATTATCTCTCTCTCCTCTCCCTCTCTTTTGCCTATCAATTTCCTCTCTATTATCTCTCTCTCTCCTCTCCCTCTTCTCTCTCTTTCGCCTATCTATTTCCTCTCTATTATATCTCTCCTCTCCCTCTTTCGCCTATCTCTTTCCTCTCTATTATCCCTCTCTCCTCTCCCTCTTCCGCCTATCTCTTTCCTCTCTATTATCTCTCTCTCCTCTCCGTCTTCTCTCTCTTTCGCCTATCTATTATCTCTCTCTCTCATCTCCCTATTCTCTCTCTTTCGCCTATCTATTTCCTCTCTATTATCTCTGTCCTCTCCCTCTTCCGCCTATCTATTTCCTCTCTATTATCTCTCTCCTCTCCCTCTTCCGCCTATCTCTTCCCTCTCTATTATCTCTCTCTCCTCTCCCTCTTCTCTCTCTTTCGCCTATCTCTTTCCTCTCTATTATCTCTCCTCTCCCTTTTCTCTCTCTTTCGCCTATCTATTTCCTCTATATTATCTCTCTCCTCTCTATTATCTCTCTCTCTTCTCCCGCTCTTTCTTCCAAGTCGGGGCGCTAACGAGTTTCCTTGACAGCTTCTAAATATTTTGTAAAATATGAAGTGACATTTACCTTTGTTAAAAACAACTTCAAGCCTTCGATCGAATTTTATGCATCACCCTGTGTAATAAACTTATTAAGTAGTCCATGCCCCTCTCAACTAATCAATCATTAAACTCTGTGCAGCTAATTAGACAAGTTACACTAACGCCCTCGGTAACTATTAGTATAACTATCTACTTGGCCTCGAGCAATCGTCCATTCATTTGGTGTACAGTCACGTGCAGTGTTTCAGTGCACGGTGCAATAGCTAACACAATCGTAGTTACTTTCAAAGTACATACATAGAGGTATTGCGTTGAAGCGACGGTGAACTGCAAATAAACAGTCTTCTGGTTGAATTTTAGTGATAAAACATATGCAAAATTACTCCCTAAACTCGATTTTACGTTGTTGTAACAACACTTCAGTCATTTGCTCCCTCACGGAAGGAAGCCTTTCGTAATATTATCAACAAATTGTGTCAAATAAACTGTCTATAAGCCCCTATTCAGACCTCTTGCCCTCTATAACCTTACGCGTACAAAAAAAATTCCATCTAATGACATGTCTATTACCTCTCTTATATCATTATACTCATAGAAGCAGGTTTGCTGATCGTTGCAGGTACCAAAAATTGGTATCTAGCTAAACAATTTTCTTGGTATAAAATCAATTCATATTAGCTGAATAAAGAACAAATAGATCAGAAAGATATTTTATTCTATGGCTCGAACATGCCCAAAAATAATTTTCTAATTAACTTTTCACTTTTGCTTAACTTCATATTACCTGCCAAAAAATTCTACCGGCAGCGGGCGAGGGCTTTGATCTAGAGCTAAGCGAAATCTTACTACTAATGCTTTAAAAAAATTAACTGTTCTTGCAACTTATGCGACATTTTGAAGATACTGTCGAGATTAATGACTGTGATAGACAATGCCAGTTTGTTGATGATTTGTTTCTTTATTCACTGTATGAATATTGGATCTTTAAGTTTCTTTTGAACATGTTATTGGATTCTCTACTTTATTCAAACCACAGATCTCGGCCATACGAAAAATTTTATCACACAAGGAATCGCAGTCGTTGACTCTGCCTCATATCAACAAACTTTGATTCTATTAATGGATACTATTTCGAAAGCTTCCAAGACAACAGCACTGGAACAGTTTGAAAAGCGACTATTAAAGTGCTATCAGTATTATTTTCCACAATCTAAACTCAACACCACTGTATTTCGCATCCCAATCGTTTTCAGGTAAAGATGAAATATAATGCAAGGAGAAGTGGCTGATATAAAAGGTTGAACTATCGAAGGACCAAATATTTTTAACCCACTGTGTATCGCAAAATAATTTTCATTTTGAAATCTTTATTTTTTCGTCACATTCAACATCGATTTAATTAATTGCTTTTACTAAACAAAACACTGGATTGGTGAATATAAAAAAAACTGCCAGTTCGGATTATACTGTTTAACACGTTTTTCAGAATCTCTATGGTTTTACAACACTGCTAAGAACCAAATTCATGTCACGATTGCCACAGTACTGATAAGTTGCTTTGAGATTCTGTATTAAAAATAGCACAAGCTGCTTGATGTCCAGACAGAGTGCTGGCACCAGCATCCATCGTCTGAATGACATTTTTGAAACAGTAAACCATCTTGTTTCAATGCGAGGATGACTGTCACATTAGAAGTTCAAACTATCATAACATTATTCCTAATAACATCAGTAACCTTATCCACATTGACAATAAACTCATGAAATTCTCTTTAGAAGATAATAACAAATTGCTTTAAGTATATTTTGAAGTGTATGTTGCATTTTTTAATACACTTTAACAAATGCTACTGGAGCATTTGAGTGCTAGCATCAATTCAAAAGTCCAGAGGAGCTTTAAAATTGCCCCTTTTAAACTAGACGAATAATAATTACAATAACCTCAAAGCACTATTACTTATCTTCCACATAATTTATCACTTTTGACTATTGCTTTCAAAATCTCTTTGTTAGGTTTCATTCACTTGATGTTTTTATCTGCAATTATAGCAACAACTGTTTGTAAAATTGAGTTGATTTTGGTCATAAGTCCAGATGAAAAATGGAGTACTGCTACTCAATATTATGGAAATTATAATGCAGAAAAAGGGCTAATGTAGTATGTAAATTAATCAAAGCAAAAACGTAATTTCTTTAGTAATAACATAATTATGGGATCTGGAGGACAAAACTTTGTTATTTTACAATACAATTGATATAAAGATGTGAAGTTAGGCAAGAGGTAACAATGTCTTCATAGACCTAATGTCTTACCATTTATTCTTTAGTATAAACCAGCATTATTTTCAGAATAAGAAATATAGCAAAAATCTTAACACCACTTATTACAACAGTGCCATAAAATATTTTTTGTCACATTGCTTTTATTAGTAAACTTTTTACCTTATTTGGAGGACATTTATTTACACAGTTTTCTATAGAAAGCTATTCCAGTTTTGTACCTTTTTCAAATTTTAAATAGGTTATATATATATGTCACTGATAGGTTGTCTTATTTGCCGAAACATTCGTATACAGATATTTACATAGTATTATTTGAACTAAGATTTCCTTCTTTAAAAGAGAGATCAGAAATAGTTGTACTTGTAGGCATAATTTTCTACTAAATACTGGATTGTCTTGATATCTAAGGGGCATATTAAAATAAGTCCTGGATAGATTAGCATTTTTTAAGAATATAATTGATAGGCACTCCAATCATTATTGCATAGAAACTTAATAATAGACTTTAGGGTCATTCCAGCAGAAATGGTCCAGGTGGTGTGGCTGATGTCTTTAGAATTGGCTAAAATTTGGTGTATGGAATAGTTAACTTATACTTATACTTATAACTTTTTATGTAAATAAAGAAATAATTACATTGAATAATGCTAATAGAGGGTTACTAGACTGACACAAATTTCAAATGTCATGTAATTCCTAGCAAACATAAAGGAATTACACTCAGTCAAAGTTTGGAAAAAAATGGTCATATTCACTTATAACCACACAATACTAATTTATGTCAACATATAAATTTTGAATCTTTATCTTCTATTTATGTACAATATGTGTGAAAACTGTCATCTTCCTCATTGGTTTAACCGATTCAATATGTAAGGTGGCAGTGTGCTGCCTTCACAAACTATCAGGTTTAGCTTAGTGCTGTGTGTTGCGCTGTGCTGTGCTACACGTCAGATGTATAGAAATGTGTTGATTTTTTTATTGCATTATAACCGGGTTCAGAGTGAAGGTAAGAATAAGTGAAGGTAAGGTAACTTTTTCCTAGAATTGCATCTATTGATTTGTGTTAACTGAATAGATTTATTGGCTAGTAACAGAAGGCAGCAGTGTGCCGCCTTCACAAAGTATCTGATTATGAATCCTGACAGCCCTGGTTTTCATCTATTTTGACACGTGAGAGATTCCAGATTATCTTCCATTCATTGTTGCATGTGGGTACCGCGGATTCCATAAATCAGGGGTCACCAACCTTTTGGATGGAGGGCCGCACTAACTACTCTGGCGAAGGCTGGAGCCACACCCACAGAAAAGAAACTCAACACCGAAAAATGTGATTAAGGCAAAAACAACTTTTATTTGTAACATACACTAAAACAATTGTAAAATGATTGGAAGTATAAATGATTTAATATACATCCTGAAGAAATTGGCAAATGGGGTTGCAGAGTAATTTTATCTTGAAATGGTACCAGGGGCTGATTTTCTTTTGGTTACTGGAAGCGATTATGGTGAACTCACCATTTATACAGTTCAAATGAAAAATCGTTTCTTCTTTGGTTCCAAAGGATGACATAGTTATCCACACAGGAGAACCCCATCATGACCAGCGAAGAAATGTTGAAAAAGACCAGAGATTGAGTCAGGAACCACATCTTGTTGATCAAGAAGACTTTACTCATGATTGTCACATATGCAGCAATTATGCAGCTGGGCAACGCAAAGAGACTTGGTTCTTCTGTACTTTGTGCCCAGATCGACCGATCTTCACCCCACAAATTGTTTCTTGAAGTACCACACAAATGTTAACTGCAAGAACTAACTTGTATAATGGGTTATTATTACAATCATGAAATTTTGTTTTGGATTTTTTTAAATGTTTTGTTTATATATGGTCCGCTATAGCAAAAACATTGCTCCATATTTAAAGGGTTAAGGGGATTATTTTTCATACCAAATGTAGACTATTTCACTTTTTAATTTTTTATCTGCCATCCATATACATCATACTTAAATATAAAATATATGCCCATAATCAACTAGTAAATAACTTGAAATTAGATAACAAAACAATGTATGCAATACAATACATATATATGTAATGTACATAGCTGAAAATCTGAGTAAAACACAAGTGACATAATTGCATAATTCCAGTAAAAATGAAATACTGTCAATTGTTTATACTGGGTCATTCCAACTGAAATGTCAACATATTTAAAAAAAATATCTTGATCTTCTATTTATGTATAATATGTGTGAAAATTGTCATCTTTGTCAATGGTTAAAGGAGGTTATTTATAGTTCAAATTTGTAATATTTTCAATTTATTTTATTTAAGAAAATAGGGCATTGTATTATTATATATTAACCCATTAACACATATATTGTACATACAGAAATTAAAGATTTTTAATTTTTTATATATGTTGACATAAATTAGGATTATGTGGTTATATATACAACATATGACCATTTTTCTAATCTTTGACTGAGTGTAATTACTTTATGTTTGCTAGGAAATACTTGACATTTGAAATTTGTGTCAGTCTAGTAACTCTCTATTAGCATTATTCATTTTAATTATTTCCTTATTTGTATAAAAAAGTTATAGAGGCCTCAAAATGTCAAAATATAGGCTCTGATAGCTGATTTTTGACACCTGAAATATTTTGATGTCAATTGGGAAATTGTTCATATTATGCAATAATATAGATAAGTACTATCTTAGAACATATGTGAGTTTTTAGTTCTTTCTAATATATATAAAAAAGTTACAGTAAATTAAAAATGTGTTTATTTGTTGGTCAACACTTCTTTTTGTCAAAATCATCAATTTTAATGGCCTATAAAATCAATGCAGATCAATATTTTTCAAAAATATTTGAGATTTGACCAATATGGATCACAATTATGCTATACACCTGAATTTTAGTCAATTCTAAAGACAGCAACAAAATTTCCAAAAATTGGACCATTTCTGCTGGAATGAGCCTTTAGTGATTTTCTACTTCTTGATATTTCCTTTATTTATTTTCTATTTTATTTAGAAACTTTTGTTCATAACTACAGTACTATCATCCATTAAAAAAATCTAAAAATAGTTTTATGTATTAATTATTAATATCAAATCATCAAGTAATAGTATGAATAATTGTAATAAGTTGATAAAATATTCGTGAAAAATAAAATAAAATTAGGTATACATTTATATAATATATAAATAGATTATATATATATACTTATAATAGTCATGTTTAATTAGATATTTCTGAGATTTCACTTTTTATAGATATTTTGATTTTTTAGTAAAGGAAAATGATATGATATTGCAATTAATGCTAAAATATTTTTTAAAAGTATTAATTTATTTTAATATTTATTATTTTGATTAAATCAATAATGGTACATAACATAAATGTTTCTTAAATTATTTTATTTCATTATTAATTTTATTATATAAATATTATGTGCTGCTAATATATTTTTTATCATCTATAAATTTATTAAATTATTAAGTAATATTTACTCATAGAAATACAAGTAATTGTAATATATTAAACAAAATAGTTCTAATATTATTGAAAAAAGCTATATTAATTAAAGCATTGCATATATATTTACTTATATCAATGTTATAAAACTATATTTGAATAAATTGAAATTAATTATTGATTTTAAAATAAATGTATTTGTATTATTGTTATAAATGCCAAAATAGAAATGTAATGGACATAACAATATCTATGTAATTAATATTAAATATGACTAGGGCTGGTACTTTTTAATGTTATTTAAGATGTAAAAGATTCTATGAAATTATTGTAATTTTTTCTTATAAGCATTTATTATATATAACTTTAGCAGTGGATGGGTAGCTTCAAGAGAGATTATTACAGCAAATGAGTAGCAGTAGATATGCAGTAAATAAGCAGCCCTTCCATTGTCCAATTGTTGCTTATCCAATATCTATCTGCTGCTCTTTCTCTACCTATCCTATTTTATCCATTGCACATTTGTTGCTCATCTACTATTTATTCCTTGTCTATTCTCTGTTTAACCTTTGCCCATCTATTGCCTATTTGCTCCTTATTTGTTGCCCATCTGCTGCTTATTTTGTGCTTATTAACAGCTCATTTTTAGCCAATTTATTACCTATTTTTGCCCATCCATTGCTCATTTGCTACCTAATTATTTCCTATTTATTGCTTTATATCTGCTGTCCCATTAGCTGCTTATTAGATAGCTATCTACTGCTTATCTGTTGTTTATTTACTATTTATCTGCTGCTTATTATCTGGCTATCTAATGTTTATTGGTTGCTGAAATTATATAGCCTATGGCTATATATAATATAGACATGACCAAAGTTAATTGTTTGAAAATACTATTACAAATTATATAATAAGGAGAATGTGGTTTCTTAAAAATTATATATATATTTAAATGATTTTTTGCCTTTTATTTTGGTAGTTTTACTTTTAGGCATAAGCCATATTATAATAGAAATGCTATTTTGAAATAAATAGTTGTTAGAGACTAGTTTTAAATTTGATTAGTTCTGAATTAGTTGACCAAGTTTAGAACTAGGAGGTTACTTATGGCTATTAAACCAATTAGTTTCTAACAGGTTAGGCCAGTTCTGAATATTCAAATGTCCCTAATTAGTTAGCTTAGTCAGTATCTACAACTAGTTAGTAGTTGCCAATATTACATTTATGAATGAAATGCAACATAGCCTTTGACTTTGCCAATAATACTAGAATTATCTTATTTATTTAAATGTATTATATATATTTCCTAGGGCTATACAATTTATGAATAAAGTTTATTTAATAATTAATAACTATAAATTTTAAAAGAAAAAAATACATTAGTATTTACTATTAGTATTAGCATTATTGTTAAAAAATATATATGTAATTTTTAGGTTTGCCAACTAATGAAAACTGAATATAAGTTGTATTATAATGTTATCCTATGCAGGAATAGATAATCACTTTTAAACATAGTTTAGTAATCTAATCTAATGACAATGTGACTATGACACCCCTTTGGAATAAAGTACTGTTTCGGAGGACATATCCTCTGAAAATAATTTTTTGATGTGAATTTCACAGCATGAATTGGAGAAAAATATGTAAATTATTGACCAAATGCCAAAATCTCAAAAATGCTGATTTATATAGTTAAAATCAATAAATTTGAAGATTTCACAACAAGGATTAAAAAATTTCGCAGTATTGCTGCCAATGCTAGAAATATGTCCATTACTGAAATAAATTTATTCCAGAAGCAGAAGGGGACTTTTGTCATAACTCAGACCTCTACAAATTTTTCCTAAATTTATATAATTCAATAAATAATGAACTTGACACAATATCTATCACAGACTCTTCATATAAGATAAATAGTGATCTTATTCTTAATAATTAATTAATATGCTATCATTTTGATAAAATATAACACAATCTATTTAACTAAAGTTGAAAACAATTTTATTTATTCTTTTTAAAAAGTAACATAATTAATTCAAAAAGTAAAAATAATATTTATTATAAAAATATGAGCTTTCCAACCTATCTCAGGTTCATAGACATAATCATTGCAAAGTGATTACAAATAAAAGAGTAACACCAAATATAGAAGGCAATAACAACTATTTAAAGATTATTGAGTGGAGCTAACACAGATTGCTCAAACCACATCCTAGTGGAAAAAACCTGATATTGTAAACAAAAAGATATTGATTAGTGTTATTAAAAATAGATTCTAAAATATGTCTGGTTCTAAAATCTTTATAGGAATAAATCAAAGCAATATTATCAAAATCAATAGAATAACTAGAATTAATTAATAGTGCTTTTTATTATTTTCCACATTTTAAAAATGTTAAAACTCGCATTTATTCTCGTTTATAAAAAATATAATTTATTATATTTTTATTTTTATATATATTATTTATATACAAATAATTATTAATTAATTTTGTTATTACCAGAATTTTTTTATATTAATAATAAAATAATTATTTTCCGATATTTTCCAGCAAGTCTAAAAGACATATTTTATTGTGAATTTTATTGCACGCAGTGTAATAAATTTTAATTTATATCCCACTTTCACACACATGAACCTGCGAGAGTTGTTTACTGTTATAAACACAATACTAAATGCCATTCAATGGTTGAAGGAGCATGGGTTGCTCTTCACCAATAAGGACTACCTCATGTATAATTTGCCAATGTGGGAGGGTAACATACCAAATGCACAGATGGCATTAGGTTGCTCTGCCACCATGTTGGATGTTCGATGTGATCTTTCGATCAAGCAGGGGACATTCTTTGACAAATCAAAGTTAACTTTGGTATAAATTATTGACTTGCTATATAGTTGCTCACAAAG
>JAUYWV010099476.1:0-13681 GCA_032274565.1 Nematoplana nigrocapitula | reverse complement strand
TTAACATTTAGAACATATGTAGAACATCATTTAGAAGATATTCATTAAGAGTGTAGTGCCAATATCGCTTAAAATAACGTATATAAACAAAATTGCTATCACTCAAAATAACAGTGAAAATATGTTTAAACTGAATAATATTCTTCTATATGTATTTACAAAAGCCAATTACTTTGCATTACATATGATAGCATGCATTTAAAACGTTAGTCGTACGTAATATGTTATATATTAATGATTTAGGCATATCATTCCTAGCGGCAAACCAAATAAACGTACCATAGAGATCGAAAGAGATGCTTAATCACAAAAATAGCCTTACCAATGAATTTTTCGTATAAAATAACAACTAAATTCTCACTTTCTCACGGTTAGATTTGCTTCTGTAGAACTAAACACAAACGAATGTCCTGCAGAACCCCCCTAGCGCGGTAATAGTATGCCCCAAACCCCAAAAGGTCAATTCAAATCTTAAAAATAATAGCTCCAATCAATTTTTTATGCCAAAATTACCCAATATTGTTTGTTTTTGAATATATTTTTAATGATTTTATTACCACATCTGAGTTAAAACCGGCAATATGTTGTCCAACCCTATGTACACTACCTGAAACTGTTTTTGCAAACATTTTTGACTTAATATTTTTTCTGTCTAGCCCAAATGGGAATATTTTTACATTTTATCATTTTTCTTCGTAACGAAACAAACAAATAAAAACGAACAAAAATCATAATCTTCGAGAAAACATGTATATACTGTAAATGTCAATTAACACTTTTCAACCCGCTGTATATTTCAAGGGATATATCGATTTGAAAACCATTAGCAGATTAGAGGAGGCTAAGTACACGGCTACAGTTATTATTATTATTATGTTATCACTTTCGGAGGTCATACATATTTGAAAGCAGTATAATGTTATAATGATATATTGTAATTCAACATTTTTTAAATTCAAGTCCTTGAAACAGTATTTTGCATATCATATACCATTCAATGATTGTGATACAAAATAAAATGGTACCAAAAAGATCATATTTAAAATAATTGCGCCACATGAACTTAGAAATATAGGGCATCGGAAATTCCACGTACACTGTCTGCGAAGTTTACATATCCTTTCACATATTCACACATTTACAATGTTCTTAATTTGTAAATTCTATGCTTACTTTGTAATATACAGGGATTCAGATTATATTTCTATAGGTACTTTAGTTGTGTTATTAGGATTTTGGTTTTCACCTATTTTGTTTTTCTACTATCTCCGACAATCATTCTTGTGATCTTATGTGAAACAAATAAATTTTCACAGTGCACTACACTGTGAATTCAACTTACTGTATTTTTGTTAATTTTTAATTTCATAGTAAGTTGAGATAGTTGGCAGACAAAATCCTAATAACAATATGACTAGAAATACTTAGAATGAGAGCCCGATAAACTTATACACTTAAAAATGTTAGTCAAATAAAAAAGACCTGTTGAGACACTACACACTTGATTATTTGGCATGATTGATATTCTTTTACACATTTATTTTAGCAATATATCTGACCAGAAGGATGATTTTCTCGGACAGTATAGAAGATCTTACCATTGTGACATGGAAGATGCTACCAGTATTTGCCGTCACCATTGTGTTGGGATTGATAATAATGATTGCATGTTATTTCTTGCGACTGAGGAATGAGTCATCTGACATTGTTGCAGACTATTATTTATCACCTAAAGGTTATGAAAGAAGTACGCACATCACTTCAAGTAATGCATTATCATCCATAAAAAATGGTATCCAACGTAAGTAATACTTTTTTATCTAATTAAGAAACTAACTAATAAATCAGAAGCAAGCTGAAACATTTATTATGTTGATATTCATTCACACCGTTTTCTCAGTCCCAAGTGGCTATTATTTATTGCAGATTTTTTATGTTAAACTTTTAAATATGCTTATAGTATTGGAGTGTTAAAAAGAATACTGCAGTAATAATATAATAATAATTTATTCTGAAAAAATACAAAAGCTTGACCTGATGCTTCCTAAAGACACTTGATCTAAGCTGGTCACCAGAGTACATTTTAAAATAAATATTTTAACATAGTGTGCAACACACAATGCGAAAAGTATACACAGACAGTTAGGAACTGGCCCTTGATTGACTGGCAAGGGTGACTTAACAGGTGATAGGTTGAAAATAAATTTGTAAGTTCGGTTAGGTTAACTTTGCAGTTGGCAAGATAATTATATACAGTAGCGGATCTAGTGGGGGGCAGAAGGGGCGGCTCCCCCCTCCAAAAGTTGTGATGGCGCCCCTAAATTTGCATTTTCACGGGCTGCGACGCCCCTGGGGAACGTATCGCCCCCCGTTTTAAATTCCTAGATCCGCCACTGGCTATTGCTATTTGCTATTGCTATATATATTTCAATCAAGTCATTCTACAAATAGAGACATCTTTTCGTTATAATACAGTAAGTTTATTTTAAAATGAAGAGGTGTTTTTAAACGTTGACATCGTTTTGAGGCCTTGGCAACAAGATGAATACTTTAAACAATTTAAATACCACCTTTAAAAATGCTTTTAACACAGTCACCGATTTTGTTTTCCCAGTTTCTTCTGAGGAAGTAGAGAGACAAAGACTTCACAAACGAAAATCCGGTTAGTGTAGATGTGTTCTCCGTAATTCGTACTATCACATCATGTTTCATTCTTTGTGTTCGTTCTCGCTATAAAATAATTCATAATATATGAGCATTGTTCCTGTTTCTTTTATTAATTTGATGTTATTTCTAATTATTAAACAGCGTTTTTTAATTAATATTTTAAAAATGACTATGTGTACTCTGTCATTAATCAAGTAAATACAAAACATTTTTTCCATGGTGGGATAAAACACTGAGCTTCACCCTCTGCATTAATTTTGTACCTTGGGGTAAAACATGCTGCTTTTATCCATTAATCTATATTTTTAGGATCTCGGTATTTTAGTGAAATATTATAATAAGTGTGCAAAATATAAATAATAAAATATTGCAGTTTTATTATGAGATAATTTTAGTAATTAGAAGTAGCAATTAAATATTAAAAAATAATATTTTATTTATATAATAAATATCATAATTTCAAACAAAAAACAAGTATTATATATGGCACTAATACATTATAATAAAATAAAATTATATAGATTATAGTGCTAATGCATTATATGTATCAACCATATAACTATATATTAACTATTTATAGAAAATTACAACCGTAACCAATTGTAGTTCTAATTTTAAAAAACTTTTAGCAAATTGATGTCATTTGCTAATAAAAAAATGTATATTAGTGAATTATTGATATATACAAGTAAGAGTTATATACAGGTACAAAAGACAAAAAGAAACACAACTAAAAGTGTAAGCAACGCTTGTAGCGACTGGCTGCTAGTACGCAAGCAACACACACTGTGAGTTGATTGGTGGTGTGAGCGATGCTTGCAGTGACAGCCGCCACATAGCTTCCCCCCAGCGAAAAACTACCATGAAATATCTAAACCTTGTGGGTCGAAGTCAGGATGGCTTCTTAGCATGTATGCCCATCAGCGGGTCAACGGTCGAAAGGACTTCCTGGCATTCATCACTGAAGAACTCGGCGGTAGCAACAGCACCGCTGGCCTATCGGAGTCGGAAGGAGTAGTTATGTGCCGGGTTGACTCGACAGCGGAGGGGGTTGTCTCAAAGGTCTGAGGGGCGAGTGCATGCTGTGGTTGACTTGAGCCTCTCCTATCTAGAGCTGCCTGCGTTCATTTGAAGCAAGAAGCTTCCTTGTTGTGATCTCAACGGCCAGAGGGAAGCTCCTCCCTAATAGCTGTAGAATCACGTTGGGCTCATTGTCACAATAAGGGCCTGGATTGATACGGTACCCTATGCAGCAATTGACAAGAAACAGATATAAAAAAATACTATATTTAATTTATACGAAAAAGTTTATAAATAACAAACAACTTAGCTCTGGTATCATCAAATAACCAAAAACACATGGCTTCTCCGTCATAGAGTTCACGGCGATGCTCGCTGCCAAACGAATCCGAAGTACTGGCCATTCTGTCCCGACCATATCAGGGTGCTCCTCCAAACTCCGGCGACTCACACCAGCCACGTAACACCTAGCACTCTTGTTTATTACTTGCTACCATCTTTACCATCACCACCGATCAGTACCATAAACACTATTCACGTAAAATTCGCATCAATTACTCTTACATCGATTAAACTAGAAAATTCAGCTGGTGATACTCACCAATTTAGCAAAATGATGTCATTTGCTAACAGAAAAATGTATATTGGTGAGTTGTCGGTATGTACAAGTGAGAGTTAAATACAGGTACAAAAGACAGAAAGAAACACAAGTAACAGTGTGAGGGAAGCTCGTAGCAACCAGCTGCCAGCACGCAACACACATCGTGGGTCGATTGGTAGTGTGAGCTATGCTTGCTGCAACTGCTGTCATAAACTATCATTTTCCCAAAAATAAGAAAACATATCGACAAATACATACCTTTGCCAAAAAAATATAAATGAACATGTTTGCATTTTAATAGCATGTATTTTAAATTAACTGCACTAAAATTATATAAAAAAGAAATAGTACAAAATTATATATAATTTTACAGAATAAAGATTTCTAAAATTTATTCTAACTTATGATTTACAAATTTGTTTTCAATTTTTTTACTTTTAAAATAAAAATATTTATTATTATGTTTTAAAAATTCATTTCTAATACAGTTCTTTGTTATATTACCATTTATATAATAAATTCTTTTTAATTATCTCAATGTCAAACTATATATATATATATAAAATATAAACAAAAAGTAAAAAAGTTATATTAAATCCTCAGTTATAGCAATTAAATAAAATGCATTAATTATCTTTAATTCAATTGCTTTAAATTTCCCAAGAAAAAGACACATTCTCTTACAAAAATATACTTATTCCTATTATTTTTGTTTGAAAAATAGTAAGATATATACATATATCATTTTTATATTTGAGAGATTTTCATTTCCATTTTTTCATTTGAATATCTATATAAGCTACTAGAATTATATAAACCTTCTAAAACATTATATGTTAAATCTTATAATATTAATTTTTTCTTGTAAGCTTAATAAGTTAAAATTTATATGTATATATTATTTTCTAAAAATTAGCATGATACAAATTAGTATGATCATTAAATTTGTATTGTGAATATTATTTCCTTAATTAATTTATAATATTTATATTATTTTTATGCCATTTTGGCATCTATTTCATAAAAGTTATTTCTTGAAAAAGATAGAATTTCACTTTAATATACTAAATTAGAAATACTAGTCAAAATACAACCAAAATGATTTATTTAAGTGTCATAATCTATAAAACAATCATATCACTTCATAAAGAAACAATCCCTGTGGTAAAATACATGTTCTTATCCTGCTTTAGCTAATAAGCATTGTATAGTGTATGCTGTAGCCAAATATATTCAACTATACTTATATCTAGATCTGCAGTAAACAAACAAAAGTGGACTAGTTTCGGTATCCTTTGTGGTTTGCAAGAACCGTTGGTTTCCATTGATTTCAATGCAAATTCACATAATTTCAAAGAGGCAAAACTACATGAAATATGCCACAGATATGAATTAAATTATATCAAAATGTGCACCTGCATGAGAGCTACAATAATATATAATTTATAGTTGTATACCTTATATAATAAAAAAGTTTTTCCGATAACGACTTTTCCTTGTTTTTATAATGTAAAGTAAGGCTTATTCTGCTCGTCGCTAGTTAGCCGTCGCAGTGATTGCACTCGACTGCCTATCATTATAGTGTGCTGAGAAGTCACGAGAGCTCCCTCTAGTCTGTGATCCAATCTGTTAACATATGTTCCTTAGTCTACTGTAGCCCTAGTTATATATAGTGTTCCATCTCTCTGACTGTAGCAGTCTATAGATCATAATCATTTAATATTAGATAATTTTAAAGAGTTCTGTGGCTATTTTGACACTTTTGTGTGTATGTGTGCTTTTATTACAGGATTTGAATATGTTACAAATTTGCCGCTTCAAATGTGCCTATATTACAATGCATTCTTCGCCCCAATCTGGTTTATTGGCACAGCTCTATGTATGGAATTGGAGGTATTTAGAATGTGAAATATAAGTCTAAAATTGTTAACTAAATGTAAATATTTGATTTAAATATTGTCAAGAACTGAACTTAATGTAAAGATTACATGCTATTTATTCATATTATGTGTTTATACATTCCAAATTTCTTAAAATGCCAACTTTACTCTAAGACTTTTAGTGTAGCAAACATATGAGAAGCTGCTCCCAAGTCTCACTTGAAATCTAAGCATCACCAGAATGTGTTTGCCTCCAGTGCATCAACTGTTTTTGTCTTAATATTTTAGCAGTGCCCGCATCATCTAGGCTGCGAGTCACCCGTGGAACGAGGGTGGGTCACAGGACCCTGTCCCGGTGTCTTTCAGGGCGGCTAGGTTCTTTGTCAAGAGTTAAGTCAGGGATCTCATCCGGTCCATGAGCGTACTCGCCCAGGCCGACGGGCCTATTCCGACAGTGTGAGAGTCTGATTGCGCGTTTCAGAAGCGGGGGGCATTGTAGATTGCTCGCGACGTATTGAGCCGGTTTGGACCCAAAAACAAATCCACTTTGTCCCCATTGTGAAGAAGATGAGCAGACCCTAGAACACAGACTCCAGGTGTGCCCTGATCACATAGGCCCGCTACTGCGCGCGTTTGATGATGGCAGAGGATCCTCTGGTGGTACCATAAAATAAACTGTGTGTTATCAATTCCTTGAAAAGTCATGTAATTTGATTTTCTAAGAAAACAGCACCAACCCTGACTAATATATCTTTATCAAACTGTCTGATAACTCAAGCCAGTATGTATTAAAAGTTAGCATGTTATTTTTTATTTGTAGTTCATTAAGACTTTTTAGTCCTTTCGAAGGGAAATATTTTGTCTAAACTAGTCGTGAATTATTGTTTACGTTGTCTTGCTTGGAGAGCCACCACTCCATCCACGCATTCCAGTAGGTCTTTCCAATCCGTTTCGTTGTGTTCCAACCCCCCTCTCGTCGAGGCTGGGCAGCGGAGGGTCATATGGCCAGTGCCTTCCTCCTCATCCCCATAAAGGCGACATAAGCTTACCTCGATCCTTTTCTGATAACTTTGTAACTCCATTGAATGCTCAATGACAAAACGTCGAACCGCAATTGCGTCTTCCTTCTTCATTCCATCCAGCTTTAGACCACGAGAAGGATATTCACCGTAGATGGCCGCTGTGCGATCGTGTTCTGCCTTCAACTTGGCCCGTCAGACAACCGCCTTGCTCACCTTATCCAAGCAGGTTTTCGCATGTTCCAAGCCGTGTGCTTCGCTAGCTACCTCATCCGCCAACTCGTTGCCCTTCGCCCCACAGTGACTTAGTACCCTCACCCAGTAAAACTTCCTGCAGTCTTTTTGCGAGGTTGTGGAGCATCCGGAAGCAGTGGTGGGTTGGTTGATGTTTCGTATTGCAATGGAACTGTCTCAATTTCTTCAGGGTGGCTTTTTCCATTTATCCCGATTTTGGCACAACCATACTAGCGTTCCTTCACACTGGAAAATCAAACATTTTACGCTCCCTGCTAGCAGAATGCGTTTCCCCGTCTTTGGCCAATTAATAGCCATTTTATCTAGATAAATTACATATAGATCATCATAACCGATATATTGGCCTTACTGTGTAATCCATCTATCAACAGAAAGATATTAACATCTGATATCTTCGTAGTTTGATGACACTACTGTATATACCCACGTCGCTATATCCCCTATGATTCCAGTTTCCGAGCCTTCCAGGAATCTACAAAGTTGTCAACCTCGCACTCGTAGTTTTCTTTGGGGTTTTGGAGTGTGTTCGACTCTACCTGGGCTATATTGGAAATCTAACAGAAAAGGTAACTAAATTTATATAAATGATTTTATTCGCTTCAGTTATCCATATCGGGACAAGTCTGGGGTCATAGAAAACTATGTATTTTTGTAGGGGGAGTTTTCCTGGATTCCTCACACTTAGCGACCGAATTCCGTTGATATATATTCTGTTTTCCACGAAATATTTACCCTGCTTGGTCTGATTAGACACGATTCGTTGGCCAAAGATTTCTGGAAATTGTTCGTGTAGAAGTGTTCAATTTCATTTTTATCTAGAAATGAGAAAACTTTCGAAACATTTCTCTTCCTGTTAAGCGCTCGTAGCAATATCTTGATGAATATTTTCTTGTGGAAAAAGTGAGCGTGCGTACATTTGAGATTATTAGTTGAGGTCCATTGCTGCAGCCGAGTGGGCGAGCTGTTTTACGAGAGCTGTGGATTTGCCGAATCGCCTGAATGAGTTCGTGCTGCTTATTCACAGTCTACACAAATAACGGCCGTCCAGATTGTTTCTTTCTTGTCAACTTTCCCGAAACTGTCATTCGCTTCAAAAGCTGCTAGAGTGCAGTTATGTCAACGTCGTATTCATGGCACAGGTGTCCTACGGTGCATTTTCCTCAGATGCCTCATTACAGATAACACCGAAAGACAATACGATATGCAGATGATCTTGCACGCGGATGAGCCATGTCTTAGAGTGTTGACAATCAAATGCAGCAGTTATATGTAACTTTTCAAATTTAAATATTGTATATGTTAATATCGATCACAATATATCTATCTACAGGGTGTCTCAAAAGTCACGCATCATACGAAAAATACGATTTTTAAAGACTAAATCAATTTTATTGGGAGAATAGAACAACATTACATATACAAAAAGGTTTGACGACTAAAAGTTCACAAAACATGTTCAATTGTCCACCGTCTTCTTCAATGCATTTATGGCATCGATGTAGATGGGATTTCTGAGCTCGTCGAAGGATTGCAGCATCTATTTTGGCCGTTTCAGCTGATATTCGGTTCTTCAGATCATCGAGTGTTCTTGGTCTGGTGTTAAACACAACCGAGTTGAGATCTCTCCATAAGGAAAAATCGAGCGGACTTAGACCTGGGGATCTTGGTGGCAACTCGACAACACCTCGCCTTCCAATCCATTGTCTTGAAAATTTCACATCAAGAAAATTACGCATATTCATATCAAAGTGAGGTGGTGCTCCATCTTGCTGGAACCATATTTGTTGTCGTTGTGCCAGTGGTAATTCATCAAGAATAGGCACAATAAAATCTTAAAGCATGACTAGATAGGTATCTTTTGTGACATGTTCATCAAAGAAAAATTGGCCAATCTTTCGACTTCCCCAAATCGCAGCCCATACTATCACGCGTGGAGCATTTTGCGCGTTACAGTTGTCTATCCAGTGAGGATTGCTATCACACCAAAAGCGGTAATATTATGCCTATTTACTTGTGAAGACATTCCAACACCCACTCACAAAATTAAACACGTCTGTCGGTATCATCTTCATGCAGTTCTTGCACCAGCTTGACTTTGTATGGATGGAAGTTATGTTTCTTCAAGATACGCTCAACTGACGCACGACTAACATCACATTCTTGCCTCAACTTCCGGATTGACTTCTTTGGTCAAGTTTACCAATAACAACAGTTAATTTGTGTTATCATATTTTTCGTATGTTGCGTGACTTTTGAGACACCCTGTATATAAAGTAGAGTTATGCGTGTGTGTGTGTGTGTGTGTGTGTGTGTTGCGTGTGTATGTGTATGTGTCTGGGCATCAATTTTGAACGGTTGGTCCCAAAGCAAAACTAAGAGCAGATTTATTATCAGCATATGATGTTTTTAACTAATATTAAATACATTTTTAATTATTTTATAATAGAAAAAATCTTTAAATTGTTTAAAATCAGGTAAAAACATGCGATATTTAAAAAATATTCTACTGTTGTTTTTACTGCTAATAAATTTGAGAGTAGCATACATTGGAATTTATAAGTAAAATTTGTTACATTTCAAGAGGTCACTTTTACTGTGGTTTATTTATAACTAGGCAGTTTTTAAGACCCCCTTGGGTTGACCCCTATTTGATCCAAAGAAAGTATTGCTCGACATAATTCTCCTCTCAGCTTTTTTCTTACTGAATCATCAGAATAAATTATTTACTTGAAAATTTGGTTGTTTCCTGATATTTTATTCCCCTATGTATCCCAGAGTGAAGCCAGGTACCTCCGCTAGTATATAATAATTATGTTGATGTTGTCAGACGTTTTACACAGAGTATTTGTCAACAGCTTGAAGTAAGTAGTAGTGATACTACAGTATATATATGGAATCGAATGACTCTGCTATGTGTGATGTAGGTGCCTGAACTAGCCGGATCCTGGCTCCTCACAGTCCTCATGCAGCTGCCCAGTATCTGTTTCCTCCTGTTCAACACCCAGATGATTCTCTCCCCGTTCGAGCGCACACTTCACATCTTCGAATTCATCTTCATCGTCTTCGAGAGTATCATGGGCTATCTGGCGATCAAAATGATGGTCAATCATCAGGCAGTGAAGATCCACCTGCATATGGAATTCCAGCAGGCGGAAGCGCCGCCAGTGGAGAACAATCGAGTGACCTTCCGCGGTGGCAGTTCGGGCAGGCGTTTGGGCACAGACTCCGGACGCTATGTGGCGTGATTTCTAGATTACACGCACGCACTCTCTGTGTAGTTCCTATTCGTTTTCATACAGTACGTATGTTGTTCAATTAAATGCACAGCTGTATTCGTTGCGATTGAAAGAAAGAGGTGTGCGTTAAAGTGAAAATTAAGTGTTTAGCAGCACACCATCTGGTCAAAACCTCTGCCTCTATCAGCAAAATATTTTTACCAGTTTCCGATCACACTATTCTACACTTAAGAAATGGTTTCTTTTCACTGATAGTTTCGTAAAATTATATCTGGCTTTCCCTAATTTATAATATATTTCATTAATATCCTTACTATGCTCTCTGTGTATATATCTGTCTGTCTGTCGATTGGTTTCTATCTCTCTCTCTCTCGTATTTTTCTTTCTCTTATTTCTACACTTTCCTATTACTTACTCCTTTACTAAATCATTTCCTCACTCTTCTTATTGACTTTCCCTCTTTTACCTTTGTTACACACTTTCGTTTCTTTTGCAAAATCTTATTCTTTTTATTTAAATCTTGTTTTCCACAACTATCCTGACATTGTTTCTCTCCTAATCAAATCAGAAGAATCTATTTTTGTACATTGTACAATTTCTGTATTCTCTGTCTGAGTATTATATATATATATTGTCATTAGATGAAATCGGCGCAATTGTCATCTCAATTTAAGTAGAGTAACTTCTAAATGCCCCGCTTGGCAATTTTTCATCTGGAAGATAGAAGGCATTCGTTTGCAGTTATTGTTTACTCGCCCGCTCTCTACAAGTCTTCTACGCTGACTAAATACCTAATTTGAGAAATACTGTCTAACTGAAGTTACCCCATAACTAACAGTATAAAAGTCATTCCTATAAAGTCATCGTCTTTTACGTATAACTTGCTAATGTGTATCAGCTTATTTCGGCTAGAATTCCAATAGGGTAGACGCGCTTAGTAAAACATAACTGAAAATTATGTCAGCGTAGAATTTATTTAATGAGAGTGTTAACTTTGGGGTTATTCCTTTGCACTCTTGTTATAATAGTGTACAGGTGTTTGTATTAGGTATTCAGTATACAGTTTGTAATAAAATATACTGACATAATAATACCCCTGTTTTCTTCCAAAATATAGGGGTAATGGTGAGTTTATACTAAAGTCAAGGGACGGATGAGGACTGAAATGTCGATTAGTGTGTGAATTAGAGGACAATGATGCGATGCTTTGGTTAATGTGGTTAAATTAAAGGGATCGAGAATGAAAGTACTTAATGTTCAAAGAGGCTCCAAGATTATTACCGGAGTAGTTATGTGTTCAGTTTAGTTCTATCCAAAGAACCTCCCTCCCATTGTCGCCAGTTGGTAGGAAGACGATAACGGTTCAACGGAGTGGCGTCCCTTCCGATGCGATTCGTATCAGCACCAGCTGGCTAACTGTCAGGAAGATGGAAGAGCCAATCTTATAGAGAATGGGTCAACAGCGGAAATCCAACAGAAAAGCAGCTGGCCAACCCTGGAAGACAACACCTGCAACGCAGGTAGAATATTCTCCAGATTAGGAGCTGGCCGTGTTCTCCTCGACCAACCCTAACTCAATGGGCACTAGACCTCTGCCCGCTCGGTCGTCTTACTGCGACTGTTCTTGGTGAGGATGTGGCGAACCCCAGACACCTCATTCAGCAAAAGCAATACCTTTTTGCAATGACTGAAATTGACATCAAAGAAACGAACAGAATACTGCTGAAGCAGACCAGAACTACAATATATGAATACCAGTTGAGGATGCACCAAATGTGGAGGCAATTATTGGGAACAAAGAAACAACTAATGAAGTAAGCGATAGCATTGAGACTGGCAGCCTAAGTATAAGAACAATCGAAATGCAAAAAAGTTCTCGGAAGTGGAACTTGAAGAACCCCATAAGAAAATAAAGCAGAAAGGATGAAATAACAAAACAGAAACAGAACCATCAGAGCAAACTACAATATAAGAACACCAAAATTAACAGAAACGTGAAAAAAATAAGAGAAACCGACCATGCAGCAGGAAGAGCAACACGACATGCCTTATGAAGAAGCGGCATTAGTGAAACAACTCAGAACCTACATAGAAATAGCAGATCAGAGGAAGGACTATCTAACCTGAAAACCTGAAGAATGTAATGCAGAAGAAGGTAATCTGTATATATACAGTACAACAAGTGCAAAGAGTTCATAACATCTTGAAGACAGTGAATAAATCTAACACGATTACTGAAACAAACAATACGCTTAGACAAAATGAAATATACTGTATATAGGACACAATAAGGAAGAACCCCATGAAAAATAAAGCTTATTGAAAGAAAAATAGATTACAAAGAAGAAGAAACGGACATAATTCGAAAATAAATTTAAGATAAGAGGAAAGGATTTAATATACAGTGATAGAAGAAGGAAAGCAAAATGATAACGGGGTGCGATATGGCGCAAGCAAAGAAGATATGATACAAGGCCTGATCAGGGTAGTAGTGGAGGCTTTCTGAAACAAAGCAAAAACTACTTTAAAGAACTGAATAGAAGGAGGAGAGACATGCCATTCATATCAAATGGTAAATAATCCAAATAATTTTTAGAAAAATGTGGGACCACCCAGTGGAACACAGAGAATATTCTGCATGGCTTGAAAAGCAGATGAAATGGAACAACATGAAGATATGAAAAGAGTACAACAATTGAGAGCCAAACTGGAAACTTTCGGGACTGGAAGAGATACATGGTTTTTGGCTCAAAAACCTGAATGTCTGCACCCGTAGAAACGCGGAGCAGTTTCAGAAGTGCATGTCCGAAGGCGGAGATACCAGAATGGATGGTGTGCGTCAGAACAACGCTGATCATCGCAAGGACGACGATTAAGAACCAAATTGCCAATAGTAACTTCAAACCAGTTGCATGCCTGCGCTGCACCTACACTGTAAAAAAACAATGTAGATTTACAGAAAAACAATGTGTAACACTTTTTATGTCAGGGTTTGTTCGTTTA
>JAUYWV010099465.1:0-13681 GCA_032274565.1 Nematoplana nigrocapitula | reverse complement strand
CCCCATGCAGCCGCTTTCTCGTGGCGGGGTGTCCTGCTCCGACAGGCACAGTGCTGCATTACCTGGATGAGGGACTGTCCCCATGCAGCCGCTTTCTCGTGGCGGGGTGTCCTGCTCCGACAGGCACAGTGCTGCATTACCTGGATGAGGGACTGCCCCCATGCAGCCGCTTTCTCGTAGCGGGGGTGTCTTGCTCCGACAGGCACAGTGCTGCATTACCTACATTTGCTCTCTCTCTGTCTCTTTATTGAGAAGCGATTTTGTTTCAGTAGATTTGCATATGACATTTTCCATGCATTTGTCTTGGTAAAGTTAAAATTTGTGCTCGCGCAGCTCTTGTTCAACATATCCACTAAATTTTTTTAATGATTTCCCATTAGTTTACAGTACCGTCATAACTATATGTGAATATATGCAAAATATGCCAAATTTTGGAATAAAAAGTGGCCATTTAGTGAACTCGTCGGTGTCTGCGTGTTTGTGCAAATTCTGTCAAGTCAAAAATTTTAAATATTGCGGGTACGCATGTACACCAGACAAGAAAGCAATAACATGAAAAAAAGCATTGAACATTGAGAGATGAGCGCCACACTCTTATCGATTATCGCCGAGTGGATCAACCCGAACTGGTGTTCGTTTCCATGGCATGCCCAGGAGTTGAGAGTGCGGAGCACACATATCTCAATGTTTTTGTTCATGTTGTTGCTTCATTGTCTGATGAACTTGCACCGCAATATTTAAAAGTTTTGGTTTTTGATAATGCCTGTTGAACGGTCGAAACCGGGTGCCATTGAATGCTTGGTTCTCTTTCTTTTCGAATTTTTCCCTGGTCAACTTTATTAACTCCGTCAGATTGTATTTCAATTTCTGAAGTCTCACGGGGAACTATTAAATAAATCATCGTGTATGTAAATCTTTAACACGAAAGTTATTAACTCTTCTATCGATCTTTTCAGATATCAACAATGAAATTCCTGGCTCTCCTCCTGATTGGGGTGGCAACTGTGGCGTTTGCCGATGGTAATAATTAATACACATTCTTTTGGATTTATACAACTAATTTCATATTACTTTACCGAAAATATTCTTTGTAGAATTCCATTCACCAGTTTGAAATAAAAATTCTATAGTGAAATTTCTACTACTAATAAGTACTATGATTATTACGAAAAATTAAAATTATAGTGCTAGTGATCAAAGTTTTTAGTTTTATCCATGTGCGAACATGTTCATAGATAGCTTCATTGCTCACATCCTTGATTGTCTGTTCCAGAGCACGAGACTGTGAACATGAGAGTGGTCAAAGGCAGTGGCGAATTCGCATATGAGGATCTATGTAAGTACATGTAACCACATAGGCAATGTCATTATTAAATAGTTATAGTATAATGTATAAATCATAACAAGGACGCAAGGCAAAGGGATTGCTCCCTCCCGAAACTTGGTCATTGTCGGCAGAAATCAGAGGTGAATTTAATCGATCGCTGAAGAAGTTGGGAAATTTCCCGGTTGGGCCCCACTATAGGCGCGGATCTAGGGTTTTTTCAAAAATATTTTGAAAAGCTGAGTTTTACTTCCGTACATAAGGCAACGCTTGCCATTCGTAATCGGTAATCCAGTTGTTGCACGGTGTAAAACAAGTCAAATTGTTTTTCTTTTATTGTTACTTCTGCGAATCAATTGTTTTCTGACCTCGGTGACCTCCCAACAATGGAATCTGTTAGGAATGATATATGCTTTGATGACCAAGTTGCAATGTTGCATTGGCAGAATCATATTCACCAGTTCATAACAAAAAATACTATACTATAATTTTCTACTACTATTAAACAATATAAGTAGTATAAATAGATAATAAAACCTAAAATTAAAATAAGAGTAAGAGTATAGCACACAGATATACTCCACTAATCTGTTCAACTACCTGACGAGTATTCTCTCATCTTCTCTCCAGGCAAGCCCTTCTACCCCATGCGATGCCGCATGCTATGTCCCAAAGGCTCCGAAGGCATTACGGACGGCTGCGGCAAGTGCCGATGCATCGCTGGCGGAGCAAGTACGTTTCAACAAGAGCAGAGGTGGATGTGGTAACACCTCGCAAAAAAATCTAATAATGCCCATTGCCATATCCAACAAAACACCATCAAAATCATTTCTGATAGGAACGTAGACAGCTTTCTTCTTAAATTCACTTTCCTTTTCGCATGTTTAATTTATTTACTACCTTGGTTTGTCTCCTTCGGCTTCTTCGTCTGTATTGATCGGCAATTTTTTCTATCTACACTTGTCCAGATTTCTGAGTTTTACGCTATCTATAGCGCTTTATACCGGTGATTCTAACGCTCTGCCTTGTCATAACGGTGAGTATTCATCTGATGAGATGCAGCCAATATTAACTTGAATTTTAAGCACGGCTTGACATGTATTTTTTATTTTAAAATCTTATTCCAATTCACACGATTGTTCTTCTGCCAGGCGAAGCGTGTTGAAGTCATCGATTTTCTTCATACATTTGATGTTATGGTCTGTGTTTGCGGTGGTAACCCTCGCTAAAGCTCCAATCAGTTTGGGAAAGTCACCGCAGGATCGGGGAGAGGACAAGACTGTTGTACAGGTGGATTCTTTTTTTCACTGATAACACGACTCCAATTTTATAGTTTTTAAAACTAAAAAGAAGAATAAAAAGAAAACTGGCTTCCATAAATTTAACCCCAAACATGTTTCGCTACATTTACAGAAACGCTCTAGCCTTTCATGTACCTTCAAATCATTATACGTGATTTTTAGAATATACTACTTCTAGTAGTATACAAATAAGTAAATAAATAAAACAGAAAATGTAACAGAAAAATAATGAAAATACAAATATTTTAACATAGAAAATTTTGAGATTATTCACTAAGAAAAATAAAAACATTTGCACCACTAATGGTAAGTGTCTTATTTAAACGATGACTATGACCTTCTTCACTGCAAGATCGAAATCAGAGACACCACAATCATCGACAGAGCAGCAGTCGGCCCACTTAGGTCATATCAGATCACCTTGGATCAAGAGAGAACTCCAAAATTGATCAAATCCAAGATGATCTATAAAAATTCACTCGTCAAATTTATGGAAGCCAGTGTTTTATTCGTTCTTCTATCTATATCATCAGTTTTCGTAAATTTATTTTCCATTTCTTATACCATTTCTTATTTTGTTTTGAGAGTTTCGCCTTCTCTTCCCCTTCTCATGATGATGATTGAAATGAGGATTCACCGATTCTATTTTCAGCCTGCATGATTATGTGCCCCGAGGGTCAACGTATGTTCCCCACCTGCAACTGCGTGACCTACATCGAGCGACCTTGAAAAGTAGGTTTGGCTTCGATTGGCTGCCGCAACTCTCAGCCAATCAGTGTTTGCGATCAATTCTCTATGTTTGGTGTAGGGTAATGTTTTGAACGGAGCGTAGTTATCAAACTCACTCGGTAGATATTATATCGAGCAGAATGTTTTTTAAAAGTGTATAGCATAATTTAAATAAACTACATTTAGCGAAAAGTTGAATATTGAGGGTAGACTCCAATTCCTCCAAGGCATTTATTTAAATGTCGGATATTTCTGGATCGTCCAGACAATTCATTTTGTAGAACCCCTTCCTTAGATTTGAAAATCTGGTGCAGGGACTACTATAACAGAGGGACGTTAAACGAGCATTTTGTGTCATTTCAGTGTGAGGCCATTGATTTTTTGCAAACTATATCTTTCATACTTCTAAAAATATGTTCTAGGAGACCGTAATTAACTACGCAGAATTCATTCAACGCACCTAAAATTGGTTTCAGTGACCTCTTATTGCTTTTATTAACCAAATCATGATAAGTGTATGAAAGGTGTCATTTTACAGGAAAGTACTCCCTACTATTAGTGTACAATATATGCTCCACTGAAATCATTTGCTAGTTTATATACAAGCTTAAATGATTCATATGACATTCAAATAGTTACCTCAAAGCGTTGAAAACTTCAGTTTTATCCAGATAAAAAGCCGACATGATTGGCCTCGCACTGAAACTGCACAAATCCCGCGTTTAACTTCCCTTGTTTAAAGTATTCCCTGATCTGGTGCATACCTGCGGGGTGAAGTTGCATTAATTTTGCTACTATTTTAGTTATTGTACAGTATTGTCTTGAAAGCAGGGTGTTTACATTTTTAATTTGCAATTATAATTATGCAATTATTAGCGTTCAGTTTATTCGTACATTTTACTGATTCGTTATGCCCATTTATTCCAGATCTGCTTCGACTTGGTCAGGAAACATTACATACCGCATATGTTTCATGTGAAGGCTACTTGTGACACAATTTTGTCAGTATAAAAATGATGTGATAATAAAACATTCACTGAAAACAGAAATTTCTTTTTATTCGACAATCTGCAATGAAATCTCTTCTGTAGCAGATTTTGTAGCTCCAATTTTATTCAATACCAATATGTCAATGAACTAACACAACGCACCTCCACACTCCACGGATTCAGTCTCCGGAAGCTCCTTCCTCATACTTCTCCCACAATCCCTCCATCTTGGTCGACCACGTCTCCTCCACACTCCACGGATTCAGTCTCCGGAAGCTCATGCCTCCTACTTCTCCCACAATCCCTCCATCTTGGTCGACCACGTCTCCTCCACACTCCACGGATTCAGTCTCCGGAAGCTCCTGCCTCCTACTTCTCCCCACAATCCCTCCATCTTGGTCGATCACGTCTCCTCCACACTCCACGGATTCAGTCTCCGGAAGCTCCTGCCTCCTACTTCTCTCCACAATCCCAATAGGTCAATAGCGATTGGAGTAGAAAAGAGAGTAGTCTGTTGGCACAGCTTCGTTGTGGAAAGACCAAATGGTTCGCCGAGTTCAGGAGATCATTGGGCCTTTCGAATGTGGACACCTGCAGATGGCGTAATTCAACAGTGGAGTCAATTGAGCACCTCATTGAAGGCTGTAGTGATCGGGAGGTGAGAATGTTAAGGAGACGGCACAAAGTGTGGAAAATCGAAGATCTGGACGTAAACCCGAGGTCCAGAGTTGCTTTATTTCAAGAGCTGATATCTGACTGAAGCGGGAATGAAAAACGCCATTCTCAAACACATATTCAAGATTCTGTTGAGCACCTTCATAAGATGACCCAACAGAGTGATCCCGCCGTAATTATCCGGCTCCAGAACAGCTAACTTTCCCCTCCGTATTTATGGACGACAATAATCTCTACTTTCCATTCACTTGCAGTTTATATCACACCTGTTTCCTCAGGAGCTTCCACCAGCTCCATAGAATCGAAAATACAACGCAAATTGCAAAAATAGTTTACTCAGCTACACTAAAATTACATAACAGTGTATAAGCGTTTCGTTAGAATAAAATAAACATACTATAGATTATAGAACACAGAGAGAGAGAAAGACGGACATATTATGATCCAATAGAGTGTACATGGAAGTCTATTGTGACTGTGCACTCTCCAAACACCTTAGTTGTGCACACGGAGGGGGAGCTGCATGGACGTCGAAGTTTGATGGGAGAGCAACTCTCCGCGTTTCTACATATATCTGCAGTCTCGACAAAAGGCTTGCTCCAATAGCAGCTCCGATTTGTACGCAATTAGAAGATGCTTGGAAAAACTCCAATTGCGATTCGCAGTAAACCAGAGAATTGCCACGGAACAGACTTTTTGTCAATACTGCATTTTAACAGAAAAAAGGAAACCATGACAAGGCACTATATACGTCTAATAATAATACTCGATGAAAACAGTAGTAGTAGGTGAACATGCAATTCTGCGCCACGAATCCATCTCCCGCTCCACCATCACGTAACCGTCTCACATTGGCGCTGTCCACGCGAATCTTGTGCCGTTTCCGCGTACAGTACTATATGACCTTACAAAACCGGAAGAAAACCAACATAAGAAACAGGAGTAACCTCAAAATCTGATCTTGAAACGTCGGCGTTGCTCGGAAACCGCCTGACAAGAATCCTTAAAAAGACGTGACGCCGATTCTTACTGAACCGAGCATCATTCCGTGTGTTCTGACACTCCTCAGTAAGCAATTGGACCAGGAGGGTCTGGTATGCCTGACGAAGCAGTACACCCTCGCCACGAGAAGGTGGCTGCATGGGGGCTTCCTGGTCTATCTTGCCGATTCGGTCACATTGACGTGCGGGCAGTCTCGTCCCTGCTGACTCTGCAGTGGGTCGCCACAATCTGCACAGTGATACGAGACTCAGAAGCAGGTCCCCAATGCAGGATCGATTATCGGAACAAACCAAAAGGGTGGCCCCAGTAGGAATGTCATTGGTTCCCTGCTATCATAACGCCTATGTACAGTATAGGGAAAGTTCTGTAACGTTCTTGTCTCCTTGTCTTCGGCGCTTTCTGAGGGCTGTCTGAAAGGGGGAGATGACAAGTTAAAGCTCTTCTCTGTTTCCGATATCCACGGCTCCCGGTGAATGGGGGTGCATTCGTTTTATCGTCTGGACCAGTATCTTCCTCCAGATTTTGAATCATTCCGCCGCATTTTTAGGAAGCGATGTCGCAGAATTGCGTATTATCCTACTACTTTGACAAATAAATAGGTTGGCAAAAAATACCGCAAAATAGTTGTACTATTATTCTAAACACAATCTCCAAGGAAAATGAAACACCACTGTATCAGGCTCTATTACATTATATAATCGTTGGTCCTAGAGCATCATCAATCTGTAGTTCCATTGTTGATCACGAAATCGGAGGAAACGTTAGATCTGTTCCACTAATTGTGAAGGATGAGGGCGGGCACCAGAGAGGTTAAATAAATAAATGGGCAATGATGTCTGGGTAAATTACGAACAGCCGTCAACACCACTAAAATGCTGTTTCACACACACGTACTGTAACTCGGTAAATTGAAGACATTTGCAAAGAGAACAAACATTATGCATCAAGGCAAAGGGGGCAATGGCAAAACTAAAATAAAAAAAATGGCAAAACAGTGACGTCAGCAAATATCAATCTGTCTTGATAAACCTCAATACTAACTTTTCAGCCCATCGCCATCTTGTTGCATCGCGTTGCTATTAAACTAAACTTTTATGTGTTTACAATATTTGCATGATATTGATTATTCAATCAAGGACTGCTGAATAGCAGGAATGTGAACTATATACGCTTTTTTAGTGGTAGTTCAGTCAAGATGCTGATTATTTACCGACAATAAAAATAGTTAGACGATAAAAATAAACGTTCATCACATTGTTACTTAATCCGAATTTCAAGCGGAATCGAAATGGTAGCAAATAAAATTCCGTTTGTCCATCCCCCTGACCTCCACAACTGACCACTTTGAGGATTCAAAGTTTGAATCCCTTTCTAGAAGGTATATTTCAGCCAAACGCTTTGATAATATTGCACTTTTCATTTTTAATAACACGTATATCGGTCGGTCTAAGAAGCGATCACATTTGGCCAAACCTTTTAGACATCTTTCTTATTAGAGGATTGTAGCATCTTACAGCAGTACCCTAAGGGCGGAACATACGGCGGAACTATATGTCCAACTAGCGGAGTTAGCCGGCTTCGCTCGAGGATAGATAGCAGGGCAATAGAATAACAGGAAACAACCACCAAAGTTTCAAGCAAATTATTTATTCTGAATTGATTCGGTAGGGAAAAGTAGAGAGGAGAATTATGTTGAGAGATACTTTCTTGAGGGTCAAATCAGGGTCAACCCAAGGTGGGCCAATGGCTTAAATCTGCCTAGTCACATAAATTAATCACTGTAGAAGTGACCTCTTCAAATTGTAAACAATTTTACCTATGAATTCCGAGGTATACTACTCTCACATTTATTAGTAGCAAAATAAAACAGTACGTTTTTTTAAAAATATCGCCTGTGTTTTACCTGCTCTTTTACTTTTGTCAATTAATTGTGCACTTTCAATGGGCCTATGTTACTCCCAGTGAAACGCCGCGGTTCATTTGAGACCCTTTGCAACCCTCTGCCATGTTCCGTTCTCCAGTTATCAGCGTACAGAAGGACATCGCGTCAGATCATCACAAATATAGTTATAGAGTAAGCTAGTTTTATGTGTTAGCCCTGGTTTTGGCTATTTCTAAGTGAGTAATTTACTTAAATTTTATAATTTTTCCCATAGTTCCGTCTTTTGTTCCCCTTTGGGGTCTCCAATGGAAAAGAATTTCATTGCTCTGAATGCTGCAAATTCGGAAGGACTCCGGCTACTTCAAGATTCTTCCCCAACATCAACACTACAAATTCAGACAAAATGGAAGAGCTACTTTATGAAAACATGCAACAATACAACATGACAACGCCCGGTCATATGTCTAAATTGTGACCGCAGAGACTTCGCATGACCCTCCAAGAATGCTGTCATCATTCCACGGGCTCATCCTAATCTCCTGACCTCCTTATATTCCCAAAGCTCGAAATAGAGAGGCATCGAATGAAAGGCCACAGGAAATCTATCTATCTGAAGGACTGAGTGATCAGAGTCAATATAGCTAATTTGTTAATTCCGCGCATGCTTGTTTGGTCTACCATTTTATTTGCCACTTTTTATGTTTATATAGTCCTTTAAAATATGTAACTACCAAATTCTGATGATTTTAGTTTTGTCATATTTCTTTTCTATATTAGTGAACTCTTTCTTCAATTTGGCAGTTTAATTTGTACCTTGACCTAATTGTTAAATCGTATATATTGATCACTGTGACGTCACTATACTGCTGCACTTAATATGGATATTCTACCACAATACGAATCTACAAGCTTTAGGCCAAGTTCCTGGGAGAATCTCCGTACACTTGGTTGTCAATACAATGTGACCTACTTTTGCGTAGTAACGTAAAACTACTAATCAAAGATTATATATTTTTAGGTAAAAGTAGGTCAAGTCGTATAAGTTGGTTAAAATTGTAAGGAAAAAGAAGAAAATCATATAGATCCTTTTTGTAAGCCTTAAAACGTAGAAAAAATGGATTAATCAATTGTGGAAAGAAAGATAAACAACTATTTTTCTTAGAATGAATTCCAAAGAGTTTAAAAACCAACCAAAAAAGGAAGTTCAAAAGTGTATTGACAACGCCTGGTGTACGGAGATTCTCCCACAAGGGGCCAATTAGGTTAAGGTTGTGATTGGAATGTGACCTTGAAATGACACTCATACGCGGTAAGTTGATGATTATGAGGATTTCCTCATTCTCTGTCCGCTGTGCATTGTGTTTGTGTGTTGCTAGGTGAATCATGACGTACTATCTGTGTCCCACCGTTCACCGTGCATTGGAATTGACTTGGAGATCCCCTGGAGGTGATTCAGCTACTCTTTTTGAATGTGGAATATTCGGCAACCGGTGAAGATTTGGTCTCTCGCAATTCCTGCGCTTCCTTCTCTTTCTCCTCCTCCACCGCCTGGTCGTTGCCCCCATCGAGGGTGGTCTGCAACAGGGGCCGACCTTTAGTCTCTATGGGTAACAGGGTGACCGCCATGCAGACGAGTAAGGCCACGATCGAATAGATGAGGAGGGCGCCGAACACCGACTTCCTCGGGAGCAGCACTTGCGCCACAAAGGGGGTGACCATCGCCCCGATACGGGCCATGGCGCTGCACGTTCCCATGGCAACGGTCCGGATGGCTGTCGGATAAATCTCGGCCGAGTAGATGTAGGCGGCGTTGAAAATGGAGACGGCCGAGCCCCGCGTGAGGAGGAGGAGGGCGTCTTGGGCAGGACGGGGCATGCAGAAATCGAGAAAGAAGTAGAAGAGGGCGGTGGCGAGGAGAGTGATGAAGAGGGTGGGCCTTCGACCGATGCCCTCGAGGAGAACGAAGCAGACCGGGATCCCGATGAACTCGCCCAGAGTAGAAATGGTGAGGGCCAAATAGGTGGCGTCGGAGAGCGGTTCGCAGCAGCTTTTGTCCAGCTGGCTGGTGGTTGTTGTGGCCACTCGACTCCTGTTCTGCAAACAGTGGTAGGCCTGCTCGGGGAGGGCCGTAGATACCAAGGTCATCCCGTAGTAGAGGAACCCGCAGGCGAGCCAGATGAGCATGAGGAGGGCGGTGGTCAGCCGGTATTGGGAGTGGAACATTTGTAGAACGTTCCCTCGGTTCGCAACCGGACCAGCGGGGACGGTCAATTCGCCTTCGATCGCCGGCTTACCGTTGACTCTGGCGATCTGGTTCAGCGTCTCTTTGGCCTTCTCCTTCTGCCCGGAGAGGATCAGATAGCGCGGCGACTCGGGCAGCCAGATAAAGGCGATCATGGCGAGGGTCAGGGGCAGGGCGCTGAAGACAAGCCAAATCCGCCAGCCCCATCTGGCGATGATGAAGTAGGCCAGCAGACATTCGAGCAGTCCGCCGATGGTCCAGAAGGAGAGAAGAAGGACCATACCTTTGGCCCGCATCGCCAGTGGCATGAACTCGGAGAAGAGGGCCGACACGGAGGTCACGAGGCCGCCCACGCCAAAGCCCACAGCCCCGCGACAGACCAGAAGCCAGGCGTAGGTATGGGCGGCGGCCGACAGACAGCCGAAGTAGCTCACCAGAGAGGCGCTCAAGATGAGCATCGGACGACGACCGTAGCGATCGGCGAGGAAACCGAAACTCGGAGCCCCGATCATCATGCCCACGAAGACGATGGTGGTGAGAGACGCGACCTCCTGGGGCTCCATGCGCCATTGGCAGACGAGGGCAGGGCCGAGAATGGCCAGAACCAGCATTTCCATGGCATCGGCCGCTTGGATCAGGCCGCAGATTACCACGATGCGGCACTGGAGGAAGCCGAAGCCGAGGTTTTCGATCGCGTCGTTGACGCTGATACTCCCGGCGGCTTTCTGGGTCGAGGTCATCGCTTGGCGGGTCTCTGGTGCGCTTCTAGCTGCTTGCCCCAATAGCACAGTCTATGTGCTCAGAGAGAGAGAGAGTGTGTGTCGTCGCCACAGCACACATACACCCAGCACAATGATCCGCACAACACAACACCTCCGCAAAGTATCGATCGCAACCCCAATCGATTCGTATTAATTTCCCAGCTGTAACGTAACTGAACAATTACTGGAGAGCAGCTAAATATGTCTTGTTCCAGTCTGTCTGTACAAGCACACTCTATCTGGGTACATATCAGTGTGAGGAAAGCACGCTTCCGCTCATTTCATTGTGCCTAGTGTGCCGTACACATCTGCCTAATGTATTACAGCTGTGCAGCGAACTCAATCAAATACATTGCTGAACAGTTTTTCCTGCAAGAAGGGAAGAATCGATTTGTGGTGCTAGGCTGGCGGTGCTTCGTGGCACGCAAGAAATACATTCCAGTCATATAACTAACTGTACTACGTAGTATGTTGCAGTTCGTCGTTTGTTAGTTTGCATTTTTATAAGCAACTCAGAGTCAACATTACATTCAGATTGCTTTTGAACTGAAAAAGACGCAATACATGTAACAGCATATCACGCATTTATCGGCCAACAAGGATTCCCATCTGTGGACACGGCGCACCCGCAGTTGAAATCAGTGTTTGTCCCGATAAATCAATGCTATCTTACCATTTTATTCAAGCTTTATTATAGTACATTATAGATTTAATCGATTTAACATGTGAAAATCTCTGTCTTCGAATAACTCGGTACATATTTTTATTTATTGGCATCACATGTTATCAAATTATATTGCCCACATTTACAATCAATATAACGTGAATTCTATAAAACAAAAGTCAATTGTTATCAATGTTACATTAACAGATTGTTTGCATGTTCCGAGCTGTGCTTTCGTCATCTTTTACCGAATTTTATTTTTCGTTGATTTGCTGAATGCAGAGGCGGCCTTAGGGGGAGGCGAGCGAGGCCTCCGCCTCGGGCCTCGCGCTGATGCAGGTAAAAAAACGTGAAACGTCCTGTTGTGCATATAAACCGTATTTAGCGCCGAGCGGAAACAACTTGGCAATGAGCCAGTAACTAACTTATAGCTTACTGAGGTTCAGATACACGGTTCATGTTGACATATTCGAAGAATTCTGAATGATGAAATCCACGACCACCATCTCAGTAAGACAATTCAGAATGAGCTGCTATCCGTGATGGCAAGAAGAAAAGTGACATCAACAGCAATCGTTAAGCGTATCGAGGAGGCAAAATATTTTGCTGTCATGTTGGATTGCACTCCAGACCATGCAGAGCCATCAAGAGCAAATCCAGCACTCAGTCAGGATAGTCTATCTATCGTCGAAATACACACCAAGGTACGGCAGACAGTTTACAATATTTTCATTATAAACAGGCAGGTTTAGTTCCAGACCTGAAGACTTCTTGATAACCGGCAATTTGGTCTTGGAGGTATTGAGATGTAAACCTTTGGCATCGCACCACACTTCCAGCAGGTGTGAGAAGTTTTGAACTCGTTCAATGCTGTCTTCATAGCTAAATATGATGCACATACAGTACAAGCTGTATCGTCAGCATATTTAATTGCCGAGGTTGTGTTGTTAAAGTGCAAATCAGATGTGCCGAAAATATGTGCTAGTGGACCGATTAAAGATCCTTGCGTTCCAAAAAGATAGGACTGTAACCACGAGATAAAATCAATGATTAGTGGACGTCTTCGATACATTTCCCTTCTTATAGAGTAGATAACGTTTTGAGGGTGTCATCTAACCACATTTTACCAGGCACCGCCATCTTAGAATACCACTCATTTGAGGTCCAACTGGTCAGTGGGCTGTCTGGCAGTTGTTTTTAGAAAAGTTTCAATTCTCCATCTTCAGGGCATGTATACATTCTGGCCTGCTTATAGTCAGAGAAACCTTTTGGCACTAAAAGAGGGTTAAAATATTTTCAGTGACATATCTGTCAACTAAATATGTACATAGCATCTCTCGTCCCCCACATTAAAGTGTTTTCTTGAACTGCATAAAAGAGACATCGTTGAGTGATAAGAGTCGTTTTATTTTCTTCCGTTTGCTCGAAAACAATTGGAGATAAGTTGACAAAACATCGACTGGCAGAGTTTCAATATGTTATTCGATAAATTTAAATAAACATTTTCACATGAAGTTTTTCTTGCGATATCATATGAATATTTACAAGGACCTTTCATACATTTTCCAGTTCCCTTGTAACCGAATAATTCTTGGAGGATAGAAAGGAAAGTTATCCATAAACGCATCTTCCAGATTTGCCGCCTACAAGAGATTTTCATCTTTCTTGCTCTCGACGCTAAATGCACAACCGGGTATTTTTTCCGATATCAATTAATCCAGAACCAATGGTTTGAAGAGATACTGTCTACGAAAACAATAATAACCGCACAACGAATAGTACTCTCCATCTCATTCAGTATGTTGAAGTAACAATCTCCATACTTATACTTCGAATGATAAAATACCACAAATCGTCTTCAGATACGAAGAACAATTCACAAATTACAGTTTCAATCTTGGAAACCAAATGTCACGTGATAAAGAATGATTCATTCTAACTATTTCACTGTTGCCTGGAAATTTATATAAATAAGCGACATGTAAGTGTGTGTATGTATCTGTGAGAACGCTTTCACGCAAAGACCGCTTGACCGAATTGCTTGAAATTTCGTGTGTAGCTGCGCATTTACAGTGCCGAGGACATAGGCCAGGTTTTGTTTTGATTGCTGGC
>JAUYWV010099454.1:0-13681 GCA_032274565.1 Nematoplana nigrocapitula | reverse complement strand
TTCCTCCATCAAAATTGTTTCGAATCCTGGATTCTTGTAATTCTGACTTTGAGTTATCTGTCAGAGAGGCATTGCGGTTCAAAGCATCCAACCCTACTCTCAATAGACTCTTGTTCAATTGTGGGGCTTCCTAATTCGCTTAAACTGTTCTAAACGTTGTGATTTGCCTGTCTTGTTTGTTTAATTTGCTTAGTTTGTTTTATTAGGCATTTGTTAAAACTATTTTAACAAACCGATACTTGAACCAAATAGGTTTATAAATTCACCTGATAGATAAGCTCCAACTTCTTCCATCAAAGAAAATGTTACTATCATCCTCACCTTTCTGAATATGGTTTAGACTTTCTCAATTGCATTCTATATAAAGAGAACCATTACATGCGAATTGTTTTTACGCTGTATATAGTGCTAGAGGCATCTGTTCTCAATATGATCTCAGAAACTGTGTATGATTTGGAAAGCTTTTCATTATACTGAACCTAATTTTACAACTACTTTTAGAATAGACATGACATAGCGGTACTGCCCCTCGAGTACTTTTTGTGGCTCAAAATTTGCTTAGAGTGCGGATCAAGTGGAAGGTCAAGAAAGAGGTAACATTATCAGCGCACACTTTCTTACTGGACTCATTTGACAACGGTATTATAATTCTAAGCCATATAGGTGCATCCATGAGTTGAGACATTCTTCTCCCACGCATTTCTGATTTTCGCCGTTTTTCACAGGGAGAATTTATTTAGACTGTGCGCGATTCATTCTGTCTATCAGTATAGTCATCCAGACCTGGTTATAAACTGTTACGATTTTTATCGTATTTAGTACGATTTTTAAACCTGAATACGGCGTTACAATTTTTCATAATTTTAGTAATTTAATGTTTGAATCACAGCTGGTATGACCGTGAACTGTCAGTTGTGTACTTATACAATGCAAATCTAGACCCTCAAGTCTTTAGTTCAGGTTGGCCGGTGACATCTCGAGTGACAAGCAGTTTCCAATTGTTATAACTATGTACAGTCTTTCTGTGCCTATTCTGAAAGAAAGTGCAACTCGGACCAATATTGCCGATCTTGTCAAGAAACAACTGTTTAAACGCGGGATTTCTATGAAGAATTGTCTATCTTTTAGCACGGACAGCGCAAATGTGGTGATTGACAGATACAATGGAGTATATGCTCATCTAAAGACACAAAATGAACAGATTCATGTAGCAACCTGTTCATGCCATCTTATCGATCACGCTTATAAACATGGTGCATCTGTTCTACCTTTCATGTTAGATGGAAAATTTAGCAAACCACAGGCATCCTTTTAAAAGTTCCGAATTTTGTACGATGTTGAACATCATCGTATCCTGAAACACGTACCGACACATTGGTTGAGCAGCGTATTACGGTGCCTCTATCGAATCTTAGAAAACAGGGAAGCGTTGAAAGACATTTTCTATGATGACCAGAAGAACGCAGAGTTTGTGACACCAAGACTACGCCGTCTCAATGATTTTTACAAGTCAGCAAACAATAGACTCTTTTGAGTAACAAGTGAATATTTGCAGGCGGAAGGTGGTCCTATAGTAGCCACAGTTTGAGCATTTGTCGAGAGTACGTTGTTTTATGACACTATACGATTCTTCGTCACATATAATACTATATTGAAATTTCAAGGTATCCCAGGTCTGGTCATCACATCAACTTCTTCAGAGTCTTCGGTCCTCCTTGCTTCATTCACAGGTCCCTATAGCTGCAACAGTGTTTTCGCCATACGCCCTTCTCTCATTTCTTGTTGTCTTTTCTTCGCATCGCTGTAAAACGGCCAGTCTGTATGTCCGCCACGCATATGCTCCAAGTCGACAATTAGTAGCCTAATGGATAACGCACCGTCCTCCTAATTGTCTCTTTTAGGTTGAATAACAATTTCTGTTATTTTTCAAACAATAATAAAATCTTGAAAATTGGATATATTTTTTATAAGTAGTATAGTTTTCTTCCTTAAGCTATCAATTTTTAAAGTTTTCATTTTTTACATAACAGTTTACACTACTCGTAGTAGTGTAGTATGTATAATACTGAAAAATGTAATTTACGGCCGGATTTTTAAAGTTGGTATGAACAATTGCTGCATCTTCGCATCTCTATAAGAGCGTCTCCGTATGTCAGGAGGAAGGGAAGGAAGGGACGAGCTCGTTACCTAAAGGACTTTTGCTTATTAGAATCCTAACTTTGATCTCCTCGGAACTGGATATAATTTAATTCATTATTCATCCCATATAAGGATCATTATAATAGTATTTCTTTTATTTCCGATATGCAAAATTTACTCGAAAGCTATCGTTATCCATTACGGCACAAGACTATATAGGTTGCCGGGGCAGGGATATCCTTTCCACTGTAGTTGTTTTATTTGGTAATGCGCCATGCAATGTACTCTTTTGATTTATGATCATATTTTGTCCGTTATAAACTAATCAGTTTAATATTTGCCGGTAAGAGGAGTGTGTTTCTCCATAGTTTTTTTTTGCAAATCTGACTTTTATCAAAAATTAGAAGTATTCATTGGATATGCTATGATTGTGGTGGTATTTTTCATATTTAAGACTGTTTTAGCTAAATATTGTCTGTTCTCTTTTCCATTTTGCGAGTGTGGAACAATAATAGTCAAGTGGTACGTACACTCACTGTACGTCGTTATACGTCACCAAAAATCTCACTTTCAGCTGAAGACCCCCAACTGGCTTACGTGCGAATCTTTAGACTCTTTGATTCTTGCAGTAAATTTAATTATAGCTTCCTAAATAACGAAGACTGACGTGACTGTTTGTGTTCTATGTCAACGGGAATGAGAGTCCAGTATTGACCAATATTGACCACCAATTCAGAGAGCGAGAGAGAAAGAACACACTAACCATCATGGAGCGTGTATATATTCACTTATCCGGCTGCAGATGGTGGTAAACCACCTGGACTCCCACACACACACACATTTTTATTTGTATTTATCCTCTGGCTAGCTATAATCTGTCACCTAGCAACCGGCCAATATTGAATAGTAGTAACGTTTGCGACGACGAAGACAACAACGGCGAAATTGTATTGCGTTTTTGAGCATTGAGCAGGAGAAGTATTTCCTAGAGGGAAATTGTTTTGATTGTCCGATCAATAAACACGTGAACATTCTCATTAGTACTCAATGAGTGGTATTCGATAGCGTTTACCATCGCAGACACCGACCATTGCTGAGAAACATCGCGGCATCATCCCTGACTCGTTTGCGCTATCCCTCTACCTATTATCTGCACGACGCGAACGAAAAGGATTGGCATAACTACTCTCAACTCACGCAACAGAGTCAGGCAGCAGGCAACGACTAACTACGGAGTATCCATCGATCGATATTTTTGTTTTCTTCGAAATCTATTTCGTTTTTCCCAGTGCGCGCTAGACTACTTACTCGCGTAGACCGCAGTCGTCCTGTCTGTCTTTACCTAGCTCCTACAGCTAACCAACCGCCTGATCCGCGGGCTTTATTCCAACCCGCGCGATTGTCCATCCCATCTCGACTTCTTTTTCCTGAGTTGGCGTCTACTCCTCTGCTCAACTGAGCTCTCTGTGGTAGTGGTAGTGTCTGTGTACTTCTGGTGGTGTTCTTTTCTTACCTACACTACTACATTCTAGATTGGCGTCTCAATGTCGCTGAGTCGATGAATGGAAGGCAGAGGAGATAAGCGTCGCCGTCCGTGGCATCTAATGAGATTGAATGACATATACCGCCACACGCAGATATCCTCATCAACTTGTCATGTTATTGCCACCGTATACAGTTGTGCAAATTGCACTTTGTACAAAATCGGATGATATCTGAACCTAATTCCAATTTACTACACACTCTTCCTTTGGACCAGTTGTGGGGATTATGTTAATTGGAATAATACAAATTTCCAACTGGACTATGTTGGTGGCCAGACAATGAGTGATCTTATGTGTAAATATGGTAAATTTTATCTTCGTGGACAAACGGTTGAACCAGGTATTTTTCTAATATGTTCAGTTTTGTCTATGTATGCCATTTTATTTATAGATGTTGTCAGTCCATCGTCGTTTCTACACGGTATTTTCGACCATTGATTATTTTTCTTTTCATCAATAATTGACAGACCTCCGTTTATGCTTCACTTTTCCTGAAACTGCTTCATTTTGGTTTCCTGGACTATTCAGTCAAATGATTTATGTGTGTACCCCTGAGCAGAACTGTGCCACACTTGTTGTGAGTGACTTCAGCAGTTTCATTTTGATGCCCTAGTTTAAGACCGAGGCTGCCACAAGCATCCACTTGCTGATTAATACTGGTTCCCAGTTAGTCGGACTTGAACCTGGGTGTGGTTTGAGTCTAAACTTGGTATCAGCACAATCAAGGTAAGCAGGCGGGCATTAAAGTATTCTGGGTATCTCTATCAGAGGAAGGAAAGGAGGGGACGAGAATGCATCATTAGATTTACCGGTTCTTTTTTATTTATGTACTTGTGACGCTAACATTAGTATGGTTTTATTGCGGTGTATATACAGTATAGGTACTAAAAATGATATAGCCACTGCCAAGTTGTTTTTTAGCACTTCTATTCCATATGGGCCCCTGCGACTACAGTACATCGATTTTTTTCTTCTCATCAATTCATCTCCCAATTCCATTCCTTTAGTTGTCATAGTGCTAACATTCCAGTTTCCAGTCCGTGCAGTAATCCAGATTGTAGTTGTTGCAGTATCATGATGACGACCAATGGTTGCCTGTTTGTCCGCAAGCTATAAGTTGTACAGACGAAAGTGTTTCCACTGGGTCACGTCTTTCGTTGTGGTTAGCGATCATAGTTTTGTGAGATGTGTTTTACAGTCGGTTGCCCTTCCTAAAATTATAACCCTGTTTATTTGAGCTTGGGAGCGGCTATACCAGGAACATGTCTCTACCCTGCCGCAGTTGCTTAATCCTCTCGCTGGAGCGTCTCATTTCTTCAGATTCTCCCTGATCGTTGATATCTCTGAGAAGTGGGCTGGCACGATGTCAAGTCTCCATCGTGAAATATTTCATCGAAATTGTTGTTATCCATTTCAATATCTTACTCACTTAAACATCATAACGTGGATATAGACAAAGAATCAGTTGGCAACGGAAGATGCGTGTAGGCACCGGAAATCATGTCTATAAATTGTCACCAGATCGATTGTAAGCAGTGCGTGTTGCGCGGCAAACATGACAGACGTGTGAACAGTATGTAGTTAACTTGCATGTATTGAGAAAAATCGATAACTCCTGTCGGAGTGGGGTGAACAAATTGGATAAATCGATACAACACGCGCTGCGCTAAATGCAAAACAACGCATTTATGTAAACACACAGCGCCAGACTGCACAAAAGCTTTTCTTCCTTGTAAGTCAATTTCCAAAGCGACATGTGTGTATGTTCTGTTTGTCCTGCTCACACGGGGATCGACAAGCTATGGAATTGTGGATACACTGAGTGAATTTTCATCTGATGTGGATTTCTCTATCTATACACCTCCTTCAAATGTCACAAACTTCATCATGATCAAGTGCTTGAGCAGTTTTCGGAGGGGGGAACTGGAATGGCTTATCTGGTGGTGCTGATTTAACTCATGGATCGGGATAATTTCGGAGGCTGGAAAACACCTACTAAAGTGACAACAACGACCAGGTTTGGCAGATATGCCAGCGAGGAGGTTACAGATGAAGTTAGCTCCAATTGCACAACGAGATCAGCTTCTTCGGGGGGAACATCACTCGATGATGCGACATCGCAGACCTTTCCGGAATCACCAACGTCCCTGGTTGGAATTCGGCGACAGAGTCGCAGACTCGAACTGGCGCATTCCTCCTTCCGGACAAATTCGCTTTCGGTTGGGGAAGGTGGTGCTGTTGGTGGAGGACAGCAGCCCGAATGGTTGGCTGGTCAGAGTTTGCGTTCGCAGTTTAATAGGATTCGCTTCTCGAAGCATATGCCGAGCTCCAGATGTCGCGATTCCAGCGATCTAACCTTCATGCTTTATCGACGTAAGTTGTTTGCTTTGCCATAATTCTGTGCTTGAAATTATTATGGAAAACCATTCGCCGAAACTATAGTGGCATTAACGCCGTACCATCATGGGTCTTTAAGCAAATTTTTGAGAAGCATATTATTGATAATATGTTCAGTTATTTTACATGCCGATAATTTGTTTATAAATTTATATATATTATTCGGATGTAAACGTTGATCTGTTTTTACTATGTGTCTTCCAATGAAGTTATATTGGTTAACCAACCGTGAAGCTGAGAAAAGAATAAAATTTCACTTGATTTGTATATGAAATCTAATTATATACAATTACTGTATCTATGATCATAAATCATTTTGTTATATTTTATTGACAGAATTGTCTAGATTGATAACATTTCCTATTCACCTGAAATGATAGAACACAGGCGAATCCTTTCCCATTTCATCCATAGCTAAGTCGGTTAAGTCAGGTTGTCTTAGCAACCAATTTCTAAAAATCGCTAGTTCATTTTTTTATCTTTTTGTGATACTTTTCACCCGATCCTCTATGTCACTCCTAAATTTATAAATTATAAATTTTCATTCAATGTAGACTTCTGCAGTCGGTCATTTTCCGAAAATGGATATGTTCTAGCTGTGCATGTGATGCATCTAATTAGATCGATTGCGACACGACTTTAAATGTTTTGACTGCTTTAAACATTAAACCGAAAACCCAGTTCAGAATGCTCTGTAAACACAGGCCTGTGTAACCTAAATTACACAGATGTGTGCCTCTGTACACAAGTGTATTTACACCTGTGTAAATTTGTTTCTAAAAATAGCACCCAGACGCACAGGCCTGTGTAAAAACGAGAGTTAAATTTTATTTACCAGGTAACTCTGTGTGCACAGGGCGCTGCTTTGTTTTGATTGGTCGCCGTCGCTAAAATCCTCATTGATTTCTGGATGGAGAAGCCACCCCACTGCTGTAGCTGCAAAATACACGCCTGTGCACACAGAGCATTGTGAACAGGTTGATATCTACCTCTGTAAAAATTACACAGGTGTGTACACAGACCTAAAACACAGGCCTGTGTGTACAGAGCATTGTGAACCGGGCTGAAATCATGTAAAAGTCAACTATGTGGTTACAGAAGAGTACTGTAGTCGTCTAGATGTATGTATTATAAACAAGTAGAAATTTTACAATGTGTCATATAGTTTTGTTGAATAGTTTCACTTTCAAATTGGTATTTTAAAATAAAAATAGGTACGGTGAGTTCTCAATATAAACAATATAAAAAAATATTTTGAGAACGTTTTTGCTGTAATTTGAATTTAAATGACGGTAGAGAATCAGAATTCGGAGAAATGAAAATTAAGTGACAACAGAATGGAAAGCATATTTTTAAAAATCCGAATAGAAAATAAATGTTACGTGAAAAATCTCAAACGTTTTTCTGTTGTTGAACGTGCAGTTGCTGAAGCAACAAGCTTATAGTTTTAATTTTTGGATTCTTTCACCATGCAGAACGGTTAGTGTGCCATGTTATATAGTCTTGGCCATCTAATTAATTATTTTCTCAACTTGATATTGGCGTGTTACTATATAATATATGGCCCATATATTCAAGACTAAACGCAGAGCTTGATGACTTCTCTGACCAAAATTATTTATCAACCATTTCCCTCATTGACATTATTTTTATATCTATTTATTCATTTGTCATTTTAGCGTATATGTCACTAACATCTTTTATATAATAAAGTTAAGCTCAGAGTTGTTAATTCTATTAGATGTAAAACTGTTAATTAACAATTTTATAATAACTGCAGTCTAGAGGTCAGAATTTTAAATTGTATAAATTAATAATCTGGTAGCGAATTACTGTTTTTGTGACAATGTCGCTTATTTCTTTTGTATGAGTGATAATAATAGCCACATTGAATAATAATAATCATTACATTTATTTAGGACCTAGATTAGAAAAATAAACTACAACTTTTCATGGTCAATATCTCCAACTAAATACATACGTTTATGGTGCCTTAATCATGGTGAGTCAGGAGGAATGCACACTGTTATGTTCTAAAAGATTATTGGAAATGCGCAGAGGGTACAATTCTATCGAGCTAACTAACCTTTTAAATATATTAAAAAATATCAGTTTGACCTAAGGAAAGCGTCATAATTTTATTTTAAAGATTTTGGAGTTTCTCCAGGTTGATATAATTTTATGTTTAACGACTGTTTTGTTTTCGTTCAAACATCATGGGATTTCCCAATACAACGCGGTCGTTTTTTTTTAATAAAATTGAATAATAAAGTGTTTGAATTCATCGGGCGTTTCTTTAACTCTGATTGAGTAGTCATTTCTGCGTCTGCACCGAAGAATAATAATCTGACAGTCATCGATCGGCTTACTGGTCTGCCAATTGTACGACTGCTGTATTGTTTGTAAATATTCCGGCAATGCGTGATTTTCGCGTGAAATTGCATGAGAACCGTTTTCACTGAGTCGGTGAAGATTATTTCACTCTGGGGGTTCTGTCTTGCGCTTGTTCTCTGAGCCTATACCTTGTGGCTGTGCATCCATTTCTGCCGATCTACCGCAATGCTAAACTAGTCTCTTTGTGGTTGATCTGATTTCTTTGATTTTTTGTCTGCTTTCTCCACCTGTCGATGTTGGATGGCGCGTATTTCATTCTACGAACGCTCGTTTATTACAAAGACCTTAAAACGTAATTATTTATAGCGTATAAATCATATCTTGCATAGTTTTGTGCATTTTGTGTATATTATTATTGTTTTTTATTTTGCGACTGACGGATATTTTATCATTGTGTTTCTTTATACCGCAGATGAACAGGAGCGGGTACAGAAGAAGACCTTCACAAATTGGATAAATTCCTATCTGCAAAAGGTGAGGGGATTTCTTTGCTAATCATTTTCTGGTAGTAGTCAGTCAGGTGTGGTTTAAATACTAATGCTCAATAAAAAGACCGGTGTACTGCTCTGGCAGTAGACTACTATTATATAAAAATGAAATTTCGCTTCATGCAACTTAAAGCCGCTATAAGAAGTGAAAATATGAACTGGAGTTTACGATATTGTATTTACGCTAGCCTGGCAAGCATTTCATTGTCTATACGACCCGTGTTCCCCTCGCTCTCCTTACTTAAAATACCTGACGAGTTCAGCTCTTCAAAGTCCTTATTAAGCCCATACTGTTATACAAGGCTGAGAATTGGACCCTGTTTCATATAAATTAGCAGTTAGGAGCTACTAAAGAGCTGCGTCCGTGAGAAATATGAGATAATCATAGATCGTACGAGCCATCGATGATGGTCGGATGCGTAAGGGGTAGATAAAATATTGCCAGCTAGTGGCCTTGTTTGGTCACTTGCCCGCACATTTCGGAAGTGATCGTGGTACTTAAAATTTAGTAGTGAATATACAGCTAAATTTAGGAGATCCTAAGTTATATGAAACAGACCTTAATCTGTAATTTACGTGCTCCTAAAGTCATCGACAAAAATGACGTTACCGAATAAGACTCTAATCTTATTGGTTCTTTTTTGAGTGCGGTTTACTGTTAAATTATGCTCCTAAAATTATATGTTAGTAAATTTCGGATCTGCTAACAGTTTTATAAAACAATTTAGGGCACACCGAAGCGCCAAGGGAATAGGTCTACGTATGTCGATCTGCTTCTTCAAGACTGCGAGGCTCTCTATATTCTCTGTCCGGAGTGCGGCACCTTCGTAACCTTGCTTTATGACGCCTTGATCTGACAATCTGTTTTGCAATCATTACTATATATCTAATTTGCATGATTCACAGTGTTTTATTGGGACATTCTATGGAGTGAAAAATTCCTGATCGTGACTATAAAGGTGCGATTGATGAAGCGCGTTCATCTGGACAGTGTTCCTATATGGCACTGAGAGCTGGACCGTTGAACTGAGTGACAAAAATAGGATTGGGTCCTTTGAAATGTGGTGCTGGAGGCGGATGCTTGGCGTCTCTAAGAGACGCTTCAGTACAGGAGGAGCTGAGTTTGAAAAAGGAGCTCATGGCCAAAGTTGCACAGCTAAAAATGACATATTTCGGGCACGTGATTGGGGGCAGTGCAGGAGACCTGGAACAGTTGGTAATGTAGGGAGCATTTGAAGAAACATGATGCAGAGGTGCGCCCAGGATTACATAAAGGAATAGAGTAAGTATATAATGATTTATGTTGAAACTGTAGTAAAGTTTAGTTAAATCACCTTTGTAAACAAATGGGAAATCAGTCAAAGAGTCAAATATCCTCACAATATACTGTAGATGACACGTGAATATAGTATTAATTGTACAATTTTATTTTCGAGAATTAGAAAATAGTAGCCCCAAAATGTTTTTTTTAATGTTATTCTGCCTTTATTGTGTCTAGTGTTAGTTATGGTATGCCAAAGTAGAAATGGTGTAAAATAATTAAGGAGACAATGGGCGTATAGGCTGAAGAACGTTTAGTCATAATTGGTTAATGAAACGGTTTCACTCTTGATGATCTGTTTCTTTCTCAATAACGAGAATTTTTGAGTACTAAAACTGCAATATGAGCAGTTAGAATTATTCTCCTCACTGCTCCACTTTTCTATAGAAAACGCAGAAGAACTATCGGGAAGCATTTTCACCCTATATAAATAGAAAGTGAAAGTGTAAAATTGTAAATTGAAGTTTTAATCAGCGAAGACTATTAACCCATATTGAAGTGTTTCACGTTTTCTATCAAACTATGGCATTTACCGCCTGGTTCATAAATTGGAACTGGTAGATGGTGTCGCTCTCTTTTATAACCTCCTGCTGTGCCACTGAGAGGGACAGCGTACTCGAACAATGCACAGACAAACCTACTAGACGTAAAGAGGCTGAAGATCATCATTCATCCACACTTCGTATATGTCAATCTTGTCTCCTTAATCGATCCATAGGCAGCACACTTGTAGTGCTATTTTTAGCTACACTATAAGATGGCAACTCCACACACTGCACACTACATAGGCAGATGATGTCGGGCAAATAACTCGTTCATCGTGTGATGTTCATTATAAATGTACAGTTCAGGAGGAAGCAATGTGTGCGACCATATAGGATAGGAGTGAAGTCGACGAAGACATCAATTTTAATGACATTTAGAATCGAATATAGAAACAAAATACAAAACTACCTAATATATTGCTATACTCGTATAAACTAAATATTCAGGCGTTTACGATTTAAACACTGGGATTGTATAGGCCGAATCAGATTATAGTAGTCAGCAAAATATTTTTTCAAACATGAAGAAGTGCTAGTTTCCGTTTATGCACACTAGAGCGTTGTAGCTTCTTAGAGATTCGCAACTCTTTCAACCATATAGTCCAGCTTCAGTTTTGCCTGTCGTCGTATACATGTTTAAATTCACAGATTGTAAATCCGACTTACTTAATCCCATTATTATATTTTGTGTTAATTTCATAATTCGAATTAATAATTAATCATACAGTTTTATCTTAACCACTACAGCGTCAATGTGAAGCTAAAATAGATTAAAAATACAAATAAATTGATTACCTTTTAGGAAATGCACACCTTCATAATTACATATTTTTTATATATTTTTCTTGCATAGCTGACTGTCCTAGCTATTGGACACGCTGAAACGTTGACGAAAATCGGCCATAAAATTACGTACGCGACTGTCCTAGTTATTGGACACGCTGAAACGTTGACGAAAATCGGCCATAAAATTACGTACGCGACTGTCCTAGTTATTGGACATGCTAAAAATGGCGCATATTTTCAAATTACCCTAAACTCTGCCCTAAAAATGGCCTACAAATCGCGCTAAATTTGTTAAAATGTTCCTATACAAATAATTCTAAATTAAATTTACCGATGCAGTGAGTTTACTTAATTTACAATAAGTCACTCGTTTAAGTAATTCTGATAATAGGTGAGATACTCCGGCTGCACCATTGTGCATTATACGTAATTTTAATACAATTATTTATTGATTGCATTAATCACATATAAAAATGTGATCAAAAAGTCAATGTATTATAAAATACTGAGGTATCTTTGTTAAAAATTCATAACTGCTTTTAACCAGAGCATTGCCAATCTCATTGAAATCCCTTTTATTTTTGTTCAATTGTTGTTTCCGATTTTCTAAATATGCTATGCTTCTTTTCAGTGTGTTCCCCCGGTGAAAATTGAAAATCTCTTTGTGGATATCAAAGATGGCATCAAACTCTTGGTCCTTCTGGAAGTTCTGTCAGGAGAACGATTGGTATGTTTCAGATGATTTTATTTCATGGGGACGAATCTTATTAGCAACAAATTATAACCGTGCAGTATTTATGAATTATTGTAGAAGATCCTAAAAAAACGTAGATGTTAACATCGCTTAATTAGTAGGAACATCTTTACTACCGGTGATATAGTTGGATTTTGAGCATTATGACTTTTCCGAAATGTGTTTAATAATTATGAAATATTTTATAAAAAACGAGCGTCTCCGACTTAGTTTAGATAAAAGAATGAATGACTATTAAATTATTTATTTTTCAAAAATCATTCTCCAGGCACTAAAGCACTCACTATCTATAGAGATTGTAGCACAATCGATATTTTTAACCTATATACCCCATCGTATATATAGGCCGCATCCGCGGACATTTACAATTAATTACTTTAGAAAAAGAACACTGGAGGCAGGCTGATAGATTTTCGTGATGTATATATGCACATAAAATATCCCTCAACTTCCTCTCAACGGAACTGTACCAAACCTTTGACAAAGGTGGCATTGATTCCCTGTGGACTGACGTGGATGCAGCCGTCGGTCATTTTCAATTCAGCTTTTTGACGATTGCTTGGCAGCCATTCCGGCCCATTAGACTTACCACGATCGATATGAATCAAGACAAACTATCCATTGATTTTTCAATCTATAAATACAATCTCTTCCTTCCAACAGTTAATTATGTAAATGTGATGGAAATTATATTTTAACAAATAATATTAAACGTGTCGTTTGTAAGGATTCTTAGTAATCTTAGAAATCAGTCGACATCGCAATTCGCATAACACAACAACCAGATTCCAGTTCGTAAAATTGAAGTAGAAGGAGAAGCATTAGAGCTATAGTGCAAGAATTCCAATATCTGGGTTGTGTCGTCACATCCGATGCTAAATGCGAAACTAAAAGGACTGGCATTCCGTGATATTAACATCGAAACCAGAATCAGACTGTACAGATGCTATGTTCACCCAGTACTGATGTATGGGTGTGAAGGGCGGACAATCATCGAGGTGAATCAGGCGAAAGATGGGTTGGAGGTGTTGGCGGTGAGTGGAAACTTTGTAGCACTTCTTGCTCCGGGTCGTCAAAGGTTGAGCAGCATTTCCGGAATGGATATGGTTAAAATTGTCAGAAGAGTGCACGCAAAGGATAGTACTGTATACTATTAATGGATTTCGGTAAATATATACTGGGCCAGTAGTAATGTACAGCCACGTTCTGCCGCGAACAAAGAACAACCCCCCCCAACACGCGCGAGCACGTTTCCGACCGATGAGTCACCAACCCCCCCCCCACACACGCGCGAGCACGTTTCCGACCGATGA
>JAUYWV010099443.1:0-13682 GCA_032274565.1 Nematoplana nigrocapitula | reverse complement strand
CAAACGCTGCACGAAGGTCTCTAGCCCGTGCAAATGAAACACACTGGCGCAGCGCGCTGCTCGTCATGAAACAAACGCTGCACGAAGGTCTCTAGCCCGTGCAAATGAATCACACTGGCGCAGCGCGCTTCTCGTCATCAAACAAACGCTACGGGTGACACAGGTTCTGTATTTAGGGTTTTTAAAACTGCCAAATATTTACGCCATTTTCTACCTGTTATTGATCTGCGATCTGTAATGCTTCCATGGAAATGGTGACAGCATTCGATTGAAACATTTATTGCAAGCGATATTTTTTGCTTAAATTCCGAGCTAGCGGACGCGTTTATTATTTGATTCATGGTACCCCCTAATTTCTATTAAAATAATATTCTGAGGAGCCAAATATAGATTCAGTTTAATACGAGCAACAGTCCGTTTCTGCTTTTCTAAATATACACAATTTATAGTCATACATTTTCATTTTGAGTAAAACATTTTCTGCTGTTCATATTTGTAGGAAGAGAATAATACCCTTTTCAATGCAAATAGGTAAATGTCAAGTCCTCGTTTGTTATCCGGGAGAACAAAATGAACTCTGTCTGAACCCTTCTGTCAATTGTTATAAATCGAGCGGTTAATTGAAGGTGTAACCTTGACGAAAAGCAATGCAGTCTAAAAATGGTTTAAATGAGGTGCAGTTGTTACAAACTATGAATGCTTCTATGGCACTATAACGTATTCAAATTGAAAATTAAATATTACTTAATTGTCTGATAAATGCGTGTTCTTTGCGTGCCTATTTATTTGGAGAGTTGAAGAGCAGCTGACAATCGAATCTATTTGAATAAAAGTCAACATAAGCGTACAAAAAGAGGATTTTGAAGTGGGTATGTCTAAACTTGGAAATTCTAGTTATCTATAGCCTAAACCTCGGAAATCAAACCTGAAAATAAATAGTAAACAGCCAAAACAGACACGAGAAAAGTCTAGATAATCATTTTATCAAAAGATTTCATAATTTGAAGCTGAAAACAGAATTAGTATTAAATATTAAATTGCAGATAAGTCAATAGAAAAAGTTGGCGGGGTTGCTCTTTCATGCACCATATATTCCAAAATACCTATACGATGTTTTTCCTTAATTACTCTGAACAGCTTTTAAGTTATAAAAGTCCAATTTTATGATTTATTACACCGGCAAATGGTGATATAGCCATCAACGAAGGAAATAGACGTACGTTATATCGCTTTGTGATTGGTTAGTGAAGCTTGAACTTGAGGTCAAATAAGGTCATTGGCACGCTGTTCATAAGAGGTATTGGTATTAACAAACAAAAAAACTTTATTACACTACCTATTTCGGCTTTTTTCTAAATGTAAATTTTGCTGTTTATAGTTTTCTAAACTACTGATTAATTGATCGGCACCAACAAAAAAACGATAAATCTGTCGGTTCCATTTTGATAAGCGAAAATTAATGCGAAAATAGTGAAATGTTTTTCTCTACGATATGAAATGCTTGATTCTCTTGTAAAACTTTGAACGGCTGTTTTAAATTGAAAAATGAGGTATTAATACGAGCTATTGCTTTCAACCCTACAATAGCGTCAACGGCTACACTTGGGCAAGATTCTTTTAGTTATTTTAAATATCAATCACTCGTTGCTATAATTATTCTATTTATTAATTGGATAAACGTCCTCGATCTACGGAGGAGGCTAAAAGGAAGATGAAGTCGTGAGGGGGATGTTCGACTATAGCGTATATGCTGCTGCTCCTTATGTTACTCAATTTCATCAAGTGTTTGAAAATCATTGTTTGACATTTCGTCTGGGTGATTATATGATTCTTGTAGACATCTCAACTGAAAGTTGTCAAGAGTTGATTTACTCCTATATTAAGTGTGGTCGTGAAGCGTATTCAAGAATGCTACTTATGATATTTCAGTAGTATATCTTAATGAGAAACTTTTAAATTGTGTTTCAAACAAGGCGGATGATAAATTATTTTTATTGAAATTTTGATTATTTCTCTTTGTGTTAGAAATGAAGTTCACACTTCAAAATTTGAGTCTTAGTGAGCTTTACATGGGGCAGGTAAGCTTTTATAGCTTTAGCCCAAGATTCGGTGATATCGGATTCCACTCTCGAGATAACAAATGCAATGAAGCTTTTCAGTTTTTTATGTAGACATAAAAAGTCAAGGTAATAGAACGCCTCCTTATGGTACTCTAGAGGAAACATACGTGTAGGTATTCAGCTCGGTTGATTTACTGTAGTTTCCATTGGTTAGATAGTTTTTCAAAAGGAGAATAACAATTTTAGTGAAACCGCAGTGAAGAATGAATGAAATCAATTTATCATGTGGTACAGACTCAGACGCTTGGCTGATGTGACATATGTAAGCAATCTTGCAATTTGTGCTGATTAATCATGAGGTTGAAGATGGCAGTTAGGGGGATGGAGCATGTTTAGCGCTGATACATAGTGGATTATCTTTCTGAGATATCGTGTGGTCCTAGGGGCTTTACAGTCAGTAAAATTCTTTTACTGTATATCCTTTGATGCGGAATGATGAAACACTAGTCAAGGGCCATTCACATTGTATAAAGTTATTTTGGGTTCTTCTTCTTCTTTGGGTGTCATCATCTTCCCAGAAGGTTGACTGCCATGGATGACATGTCCAAAATAATCGATCTTCATTTTCATTACTTCCTTCAATAGAGATCTGTCCGCTCCGGTCATTTTTAACAGTTCTTCATTAGTTTTCCTATCTTGATAAGATAATTTAAACATTATTCTATACATCCACATTTCGAAAGCGTTGATTGATTATTTTTATCCCCTCTTTATATAACGTCCATGACTCTAATGCTGATAGCAATGTGGAAACAATTTCACAATTTAGCCATCTCTTTGTAAGCCACATACTAAGGGTCCTTGAAGTTTGCACATGACTCATCTTGATAACATTGCTTTTCGCTATCTCTATTCACGCCTTCACTTCACCGTTACCTTTCTCAACATGTCACATCAATTACCCTAGGTATTTGAACTTCTCTACCTGTTTGAGTGCGGAAATTCGGACAAGTTGAGTCTATCAATGAGGGAAACGTGGTGGCTGTGTTTGCTGTGAATATATTCAATGCATTCCATATAGGTAAAACGGAATAGTAGATCTGTGCTTATTGGCCAAAAATTTGTTTGATTTGACAATTTTATTTTCACTCCGCATGCGTGGTTTATCGTGTTGTTGATATGGGTATTACTGTATAGGATCTGCGGAATTGTTGTGGACTCGCCGTCGATATGGTAGTGGAAGAGTTGGAGTCTTGCAGCTATGGCCTTTGGGATATAGAAAGGGTGCAAGATGGTCAATCTCTTTGATTTTTTGGGTTTACAACAAGACAAGTCGTAGAAATGTGTAAAATGTGGTCGCACGACAAAATCCGAATTTTGAAATTGGTTTGGGATTTTGAGAGATTCCAGTGTTAATTGTCGTGTTGAAAATGTACAAATAGAACTGTTGAACTGTGAAGCCATTACTAACGATAAGGGAGTAGTCATTGTATATTTTATACAGGACATTAATAAATGTAGACGAGTGAAGATAAATACCTCACATTTCAGAAAAATTGATACATTCAAACCACCAATGTGTTTCTTACTGTTGCTTACATTGCTGTATATACAAACTTTGCCAACAGCGCGATTAGCTTAAACGTAATGAAAATACATCGTTCTAGCAAACCAAGATGCAAACCTTTGATCAAAAGAGCAATCAGAAAGAAAGACGAAGTCCCGAAATAAAACACGACCCTCACCGGACCATCAATCACCAACATCGCGTCCTTCACAGAACCAATGAACGAGTAATCGCTCAGCTTCGGACACCACACTGTCCGCTACTCGACATCTTTGCTGTTGCTTGTCGAGTGGGCGGAGGACTTTTCTATATTGAAGAATATGATGTTTAGTTCATTGGCCTTTTGTCGTAGATTTGGAGCATCGAGATATAATTCACTGTGGCCAAGGACTTTCCCAACTCTCATTCTGGAGTTAGTGCTGGTTAGCCAGATTGCACTGACTTCTTTCTCAAAACTTGTTGCACGGTTAGCGAATGAAGTTTCGGTGTTAGCCAGGTTGCTGTTGAGTCGCTCCGTTTCCTGTTGTATAATTCCTCGATGATCTGGCGAAGTGCGAGGATGTCTGCTTTACAGTTTCCTCCTGTAGACCAGGTTGTATTCCATTAATAAATTCCCGTAAAGCCATATACATCGATTGCGACGTTGCGTTGCGTAGATCCTTGAGAGTCAGTCGGGGGAATCCCGATTTATCTGATGAATCGATCGATTAAACTATTTTTAGCACAGACTTTTTTAAACCAGTTATAAACACTGTGAGGTATCTGTTCCTGGTATCGCGAAGCAGATTGATATGCTGTATGTGGGTATATAGTTCCGGTGTTCTCTGAAAAACTGGCTAAAGAAAGCAACTTGGGTTAGACCGGTAATTGAACAATATCAGTTTAATGAGTCAGAAAACAACGCACGATTAAGATATTTGCAAAACGAAATTCATATAAGCATTAAGATGAAGAACTATCATATCAAATGTATAGTGTAGTTAGGAAGAGTAATAATTTACTCTTATATCTGCATAATAGGTACAACATGCGAACCAGAAATGTGGATACCGACAGGATTTCTAAAATTCCTGAATAATTATATATTCATGTTTTAAAGAGCTTTAAAAGTACATGGAGATAAAGTCAAGTCATTGTGTAAGGGAACCTATAACCAAGAACCAAAATTGCTTAATATTTTTTTTGGTCAACAATTTAAAAAAAACGAATTAGTAATGGCATTATTATATGACTAAAGTGATAGAATCAAAACGACTAACCAAAATGAAACTATGATTTGTTCTATACATATCTACTATTTCCACACTAATATATATGGAATGCATTTGCAATTACCAACTAAATGTATATAAACTAAACAGGCGATAGCCATTTGTATATAATAGTACATCCTCCCACCCCTGCCTACTATATATACGATCCTTTTAATTTATTTTTTCCATATACTGATTACAACAAATTGGACCTTTAAATAATTGCATTCATTCGTATAATCTTGTGCCTGAGAGAACGTTATGAGATAATTTAACACCTTTTGACAGATTTCATGTTATATATAATGAATAAACTCTGAGTAATGTTATTATAACTTGAGTAATTGGTATTTAAACTTTATTCTATATTTTGAAAGTCGTTTGTTTTTAGCAAGAAAAGTTTAGGTTGATTTGCAGATGTATTCTTGGTATTTAACTCTCATGGAAGAAACCTATCTTCTAAAATTCGTATATAAACTCTTAAAATAATTATATCGTAGTAGGTTATGCGGGGATTGTAATTGTTTAATATATAATTTGCTTGTGATTATATCCTGATTATAAATGATAATTAATGCTAGTTTAGATTGTAGCAACTGTAACTACAGCTAGAGTAGTAAAAAGATTTTACAAAATTTATCTCAAAGCATTGACGAATCCTTGAAGAGCTCAGTTTAAGAAAGAAGATACTACAATGGTACTGGCATATGTCCCTTCCTGCTTTGCTTAAGTAACAATTAGAGCAATTATGTATGTATAAAAGCTTACCAAAATCACTCTGGAATGCTTTCTATATCTCTCTCCTGTTTAAGTTGGCCTACTATATCCGCGGTAAATTAGCACAGAACTGAGACTCTGTACGCCCTAGGATGACTGTTGTAGCAGCACAGGAATGCATACACACACACCACACACGCACACACACGCGCGCGCGGACACCAGCTTTCTCTGCACCTCTCTATTTTGCCTCTTCCATCTCTTGCACCAACCATTATCCCCCATCTAAAGTAGCCGAAGAGATCGCACGCACGCGAGAGAGTCGCGGTGATACGAACACCATGAAACACCAGCTTGCAGCACCATTGCATACCTGCTTCTGGAGGAGGAGGAAAAAGAAGAAGTGGATAGGAAGGGGGTCCCAGTTTTCCAGGGTGGTTCACACTGGCGCTAGTCATTCACACGTATCCAATCTGCTCGCATGAAAGCACACACCGGAAAAGAAGATACCCCCCCCCTCCCGCTGTAAAATATTTCGCACGCGCGTCACTCCGGACAGTCGTAGATGCGTGCGAGTGCAATGTCGGAGTCCAGGAAAGCCATAGTGTGGTGCTGGCCTGGTGGTGTAAGTGGGGATCGATTAACAGGGAGAGTGATGAGAGCAAGTTGCCAACCGGATCATTGATGTTTCCCGCTATCATTTTCGCCGCAGCCATCTTGCTTGGCCCGAGGCGGCTAGAGGGAACACGCGAGCGAGTAAGTGAGCGAGGGAGGGAGAATGGGAGGGAGAGAAGAGATTGCCCAGTGGGAAGACCGGTTGGTACACTACTTGGCACGCGTATGTCTCTATATTCAGCGCGTACTATTGGCGTCGGACGATGCGATGATGGGAGGAAAGGGGGCCAACGGAAGTGGATAGATGAGGTAGTGGAGACTATACTACCTTCTTAATGGGCTGGGAGAGCGAACCAGTGCTATGAAATCTTTTGAACACAGTTCACATCGTCGAAAAAAGAAGAACAGAAGGAGGAGGAAATGGGGCTTGGGTCACACAACTTGTGCATTAGGTTACTTACAGTAGTATACTGTACTGCTTCGCGTCATATGCCACACAGGTGGCGTACCAGTTTGATAGAGTGGTCTAAGCAATCGAATGAATGGTCCATGAACCGGGGATGCCGCGGTCAGATGAAGACGTACGGGTGCGGATAGTTTCGCTGTTGTTTTTCTCCGGAAGGGGAAGAAGAAGAAGGGGATGGATGATGATGCTGGCCAACAACTTAATGTGGATTAGTAAGTAAGTATGTAAGTATAAGCGTGAGTGGAGAGCGGCTGTAGGCAGCTAAGTACTACAGTGCCGTAGTGTAACTGACTGCTGCCGCATGCCCTATAGAGAGGCAGATAGAAAGAGAAAGAGATAACCGTCGGCGCTGACTGATTAGCCAAGAGTGCCACTAATTAAAGTGTTTTCAATCTAGTGAAACACGCCCCGACTGAAGATTAATGGGAGCCTGTGGTGCTATGTGCAATGGCGCGCAGCCTGTGTATACTGTATGTGTATTGGCTTTGGACACGCGAACCCATCTCGACACGCAATCCGCGCATCGGAAGAGAGATGTCAAAATGTGGTGTCGCATGTAAAATAGAAATTATTAGATCGAAATAAAAAATGATGCTCTATTCAGGAGCATCTGGTTTTTATATGCATGATGCAGTCAATCCGTGCATGGGTCGATTTATTGATCAACAGTATATTGTTTAAAGTGATGTCATTACTGTATCATGGACATTACCAAGACCGGCATTACCACCATCTCTCGAGACAGAGTGTGATAGCTATGGACAATCGTTATATGTAACGTTCTTCCGACAGTTATAGGTCAGCCTTAGTTGCTTTGAAGAACAGAACGTCTAGGTCCTTCATTAGGAATGAAGCCCGGCCCACGTGAGACGTCTACGACAGTCTGTTACGCTGCGGGATGCAACTTGGTGACTTCATTGATGTCTTCTCGCCACACCGCTCTGTTCTGTGCTCGCTGCTTTGCTGCTCGCGTCGCTTCATTTATTCTGTCAATCCAGCGCATTTTTGGTCTGCTTCCCTCAGGCATCCCTACCATTATCTGCTTAGTGAAATATGTGACCAAAGTATTCGAGATTCTGTATGGAGACACGATTCAGTAGACTGATTGTTTGTTGAATGATTTCGAAGACATATTCGTTGCTTCTCTAATTCTCTCTGTCCAGCTAATACCAAGAATCGGGCGTCATATCCACATCTTAAATCACTCATTTTCATCATTATACATGATTGTCCATCCTTTGCATGCGCATGTAACGATTGAATACACCAGCAAGTTCAGAAGTCGTATATTTGTTCGTCGAGAGATAGCATGGCTATTCCAAAAATCTTGTGTAAACTCACCATGGGTGTTTTGCGCCATGTCGAACCTTCACGAAACCTCCTTCGATGAACCGCCCTTATTTGTCTAAAAAGAAAACTTTTCGTTTTTGTCTCCATTACCAATCCATCAAACCCTGTATCTAGGGCACCTCGCATGATTTGTTCGGCGTACTGTACGTGTTGAAGCAGTAGGGCGAGGCGATGCACCCTTACCGAACTCCTTGGCCGATGCCAAACCAGTCACTTGTCTGTGCTGACAACGTTGGAGTTTTCACTCCATATCAGGGCGGATATGTCGCCCGATCCGCCGGAAGAAGCGCACCGCCGATTCGGGGTCGCAGTGGAGGACAGTGAGGTCGGGGTTGGAGCCCGCAGTTCGAGGGTGCGGGCTTGGGAAGAACGGGCACAATAGGTGATGAAATGGGCGGCATCTTCGGTTACACCACACGTGTCGCATAAACCGGTGGTGTGCTTCTGCCATTGGTACATGGTGTACCGAAGGAATGGACAGTGGTTCGTCTGGAGTTGATGGAGGGCCGCCTTTTCACCCTTGTTCCAGTTTGGGTTGTACTGGAGGAACTTGCCCCCAGCCGTCTTGCGGTGGTGGTGGTTGGGGTCGACCTGGTTGTTGTCGTCGGAAGACTATTTCTTACGGCAGTGTCTTTTGATGACGCATTTGGTTGTTGCCATGTCGATGGGGACCGCAGATTGAGGCAGTGCGCGCCATTCGTTGGCTGCTCGGTCGGCCGCTTCGTTGCTCTCGATATCTTTATGGCCTGGGACCCAAACCATCTGGATATTGTTGTAGTGTTCTTGGAGGATATGGCACAGCTGCCATATTCTTTTGCCGGTTTGTGCACTTGTCGCCCGCTGTCGACCGCACTGAAGATGTTTGGTTCGTGTATTGCGATTGAAGAAAACAAAACCCACCAACAGCACAATCACGTTACTGGTCTTCTCTTTCAAAACAATTTTCCTCAGATTACACCAGTGGGGAAATGTTGTGTTTTTTATAGATTTCACCGCGTAGTTTTTTTTTTATAAATTTGTGGTGATAAAACAGTTGAAATGTATTATCCTCAGAATGTTCTAACATGGCGAGTTTACCAAAATTAATTGCCTGTCCTTATTTTAAGGCCATTTTAAGATTACTGAAACTAGTCGTCACTTTTACACCTGTCCCGGATATGCGAGCTTTATGTAATTTCAATGGAGAGGAAGAACACCTTACGTCGCAGCTGTGAAATCACCACTGACTATTTTCCATTATTGATTGATTGATTTGTTGTAACATATTATTGGCAAATTGATTTCAAATTTGCATTTCTCATTCGAACACAGTTTGTCCCATTATCATAAAACAACCCGCAGAATTCTAAAACAATCGAACATGAAGAATGAATCATTTCCAAATTATTGATTCATTTATTAACTAATGCATATACAAACTGACTTGGAAATTGAATTGCATTGAAATAAAAAGTTGAATGTAATAATTCGCGACAAAATGCTAAATAAAAGAAATTCAACTAATGGCTACCAGACGAGAAAGCATTGAAACGAATCATACATGATAAAACGCACTGCTCGTATTAAAAAAGCAAGTGCGCGTCAACAGCCCACCAGCGCGACTGCGAAACAATCGCAGGCGCATTGCCGTCATCAAATAAACACCATGGGAGCCACAGGTTCCGTTTTAGAGTACTTGTAGACACTTTTTTAGACTACTATTTTTTTTCGTCATTTTATACGTCTGCTATTGATATGCGTTCTGTAGCACTTCCATGAAAATGGTCACATCATTCGATTTGAACATTTATTCCAAGTGATATATCTTTGGTTGCATTCCGCGACAGCGGACAGGTTCAATTTTGAATTTTCACACACAAATATATTTTGGTCATTATTATAAATTATAGTCGATTAGAAGGCAACTCGTACTTAGCAATTTTATTTTAAGACATTATAACTGATCAATTTGTAGTCTCTGCTGTGAAGTGAAATGGGAAGGACAGTCTGTATAGTATACAACTTCGCCTGTTTGAAGCAGTGCAACAGTCGCTGAGTAATCGCCACTCTATATACTATTACAGCATTTCCCATCTCCTCTGGCGGTATCGCATGCAGTGTACCATATAGCGTTTTAGTGGCCTGTCTACTGCTGTAAACTTCTTTATTTTTGCACTGTTGGGCATAGCGTGTTTTGGATGGGCTTTGCTAAATGTCAACCACCTCTGACTATATGGGTACCTTGACCGCGGCAATCCCTTCCACCAGGCAGCCTAGTGTACGGTATAGTACTCCCGGAAAGATAATTATGACATCTGAATCGCCTTGCGACGTTCGCCTCCTCAGATGCTATTGCCTTTGCTTACATTACAGATACGACGACGTCAATAGATGACCGCAAAAAGTTCAATGTGAGAATCGGAAGTTCACCGTATCGAGGTAAATAAATATTAAACGCCTCCGCTAGCTCGGAATGTAACCAGAGAAATATCCCTTGCAATGGAATGCTGTCGTGAGGACTTCACTGCGCCGTGAGGTTTTCTTTAACCCCTTAAATTTTCATTGAGATCGTATATCAATAACATGTAAAATGACGCATAAAGATTTCGTATTCTTATAAGGTGTCTAAAAGACACTAAAAATGGAATCCGTGCTCCCAAATCGTTTGTTTGATGACGGACAGTGAGCTGCGCGGGTGTTTTGATTGGAGCGGGCTTGAAACAATTGTGTAGCGTTTGTTTGATAACGGTCAGAGCGTTGTTCGAGGCTTTCGCAGTAGCATTTCTGAGATGCTAACACGCAGTTGCTATAAAGGCGTCCAAATGCGTTGTTGATTTGTTTAGATAGTCTTGAAAGGGCTTAAAACGGACCTGAAACGGACACAAAGACATACAAACAGACATACATATACAAAGTGTTAGAAAGCCTTCCATGTTATCACATTCCGAGTATAATTTTTAGTCCAAACTGTATGCCATTGTAATACGTGTATTTCATTACAGTGTATTAAAAGAAGCAGAGAAACCCAAATGACGTACAATATTCAATTATTTTAAAACTTTCTGCTGAATTGCCATCACTACTTCACAGTGCACCGTATAACAGTTCGAAGTGGTGAAGCTTTTATGCACATTAAAGCGGCTGGAGAGGAAAGGTTTCGGGTTTTTTTAAGTGATGAATAAAATGACAATAAAATATTACATAACAATTGGTTTCAAAGAGTTCTGATGTTAAATGTTCTACGCCTCCGCTAGCGCTGCGGGAATGTCACCAAAGAAAGACATATCACTTGCAATAAATGTTCAAATCGAATGCTGTCACCATTTCCATGGAAGAGCATTACTGTATTTCCCTTTTCAACAGAAACAATATCCAAACGACATTGAATTTATGAAGTGGTTTATTTATATTCCCTAGCTGGTATTCCCGGGTGTTGCTTAGGTGGATATGAAAGCTTCTTGATTTATAGTTTCGAAAACAAATCTGCTTTTGGCGTATAGTACCCACGACTTGTATACGGTTGGAAAAGAGTTATGCATCAAAGTGCAAAATTCTGCATTCTCTATCAATATAGGGAGATAAAAATAATATCAAGCATCAGAAAAACTAACTCAGAAGAGATATTTAAGAAACGCTGCTGTTCGTCCCTGTAAGAGTCTTATTCTGTAGCATATTGATGAAGCATTGTAACTATCGTCGACATAGTCAATGAACGCCATATGCCCGGATGTTTAAGTATTTTGTAAAGTAATAAATGTTCACTACACGCTTATTTAAATCGATATCAATACTTTGAACAATAATCAATTGCACACTTTCAACTGTAAAACGTTTTTTAACCAGTAACAAAACTTTATTTAGCCACCAAAGGAAGAAGCTAAAAAATAAAACAGGTTATGTCGACAATTAAAAAATTCTAAAAAATCACGAAAGAGGGTCACTTTTTTGCTCTGATTTAATAAAATCATATAAAATACAACGCGAACAAAGTATTAACAAACTGTTAATACAGAGATAAACATACTCAGAATAGCAATCCAAACGAAAACTACAATTTTTCATTGAAAAAACATCTCAAACACGAGCAGCGTGCATAGTGGTATTTGGATAATGAAGCAAATATTATTAATCAGATATCATTTAATAATTTCTTTAAAAATATCTTCAGATCTGTCTATCGATTTTCTCCTGTTTTGATTTATCTAAGATTATTTCATGTCTCATTCCAGATTACACTATAGCTTCTTCTATTACTTAATTTTCTCGGGGACGAGGTGGCTCAGTGGGTTGAGCGGTCAACTGCAGTGGTGAGGTTGGTGGGTTTGAGTCCCGGCTCGGGCTATGATAAAATTCCCTCATCCCTGCTGGTTGACAGCTGTGTCAATCGAGTGCTTAGCGACTCGAAAGGGTTCGTTTGTTTGATGCCCGGATCTTTCAGGTGGCGCTGGGGACAGTGATACAGAAAATCGCTCTAACCTTTCATGTACCATCAAATCATTATGCAAGGTTGTGCAGAAAATACTACTTCTAGTAGTATACAAATAAATGATTAAAAATAACATACACAGTACTAGTTGCTAGATTTCAGGTATGTCTTAGATTTCAATTATAGGTTCTTTAAGTAAGAATTATGTCTGGAGTAATATACAGCTTGTCTTTGAGGTATTAGAAATGACTTTGTGAGTTATTACAGAAAGTCGAAGTTTAGTCTGATCATGAACTTTTAGTGTCTTACATTCTGTGTGGAGGTTGATCAGTGTTTTCCTTTATTTTTTTCGACAATCTGTTTTTTTATTTTCTTGTCATCAAACGCTTATCATTTTTACAAAAAAATATACCTATACGACCGACCAGGGAGGAGGGTACAGATTGAAAAATATTCCACGTGGAAAATAACATGATACATTTCCCTTTGTCAATAAGGTTTCCTTGTTCCAAAGGTCATGCTCTTGACGCAGACGCAAAATCTAGACCAAACACAAACTGGAAGCAAGGTACGGTATTTTAGAACGTTGAGAAAAATGCTTTTGTTTGATTACGTTCCACCACACCATATATATATATATTTATTTTAGCCGATCCATTTATTTTATGTCTGACTGGATTAATCTGTCCTTCCCACAGTATTTGCTATCCTAAAAATAGAAGAAATACATGTTTTTTTGTTTACATCTTTTACATGTTAAACGCGTCCGCTAGCTGGTATGCAACCAAAGAAATATCACTTGTAATGCTGTCACCATTTCCATGGAAGCATTACAAATCCTATATCAATAGCAAGTGTAAAATGACGAAAAGATTATGTAGTATGTTTTAAAAGCGTCTAAAAATCGTACAAACAGAACCTGTACCTCTCATAATGTTAATTTAATGACGGGCAGCGCACTGCGCGGGTGTTTCACTGTCGCGTTCTCGAGATGTTGTCGGTCAGTTTCTCTTAAGGTGAGCAGTATATTGTTTCGTTTATTCGTTTCGATTCGCTCTCATTCTCTTGACAGCTCGAGACTGGGATCAAACAGAGTTTTTTTTCTTTCTATTCTCTGGTATTTTGTCACGAATTACAATTACTATGTTAGCTTTATAATTTCAATGAAATTCAATTTCCAAGTCTGCTGGTATATTAATTAGTTAACAAATTAATCAATAATTTGAAAATGATTGATTGTTCGTCCTTA
>JAUYWV010099432.1:0-13682 GCA_032274565.1 Nematoplana nigrocapitula | reverse complement strand
GCAATGTGCCTTACAACACATTTGCGGTTCAATGCTCTGCTTGTACTTCCTGGCTTCACCTTACTTGCACTTCTCTACTTTCCGGTCCCTTGGCTCCCGTCACAACTGGAGATGCATCTCCTGCAACCCTCCAGCTCCACCATAAGGCCTCCAGCAAATCATCTACCGTTCCGTGTCCCAAGACAGAGGTAAAATAATTGGTTGTGACTTCACCATTTTTCCCAAAAGGGACGAAGATATCCATTTGATTCTTTTGTAGATCTTCGTTGTGTGCTTCGTCAAATAGAAGCACATAATATTTCTCCTTCTATGCCGCCTCCAAGAGTAGTAATGTAAAATGTGGTGCAATACCAAATGTTGCCAGGTATCTGCATTTCGTTTCACCGCAGTACATGTTCTGCGCGATTTTGCTGTCTGGAAACATACTTCGGAAGAGAGGAACTATGTCCACACTACTATTACTGGAATAATGAGAAGAAACCAATTTGAGGTCCCACATTACTTTTGCTTTCGCAACATCGATTGAAGAACCTGCTAACGGGAGTTTAGATGATGCAGAGATTGGTGCAGACAGGCTGGGGGAAGCAGATACCAAGACGTTACGACACAAAATATGAAAACAATGAAATACAATAAATTACAAACATGATGTTGAAAATGGTGAAATATAAGAAGTTGAAAAATTCTTTAATTTATTTTCTTGAAAATAGCGCCATTAAAGAAATTGGTTTTCTTGAATATTCAAGGCTTTTCCAGGCTTTTTTCATGGTTTCCCAATTGTCAAGGCTTTTCAAGGCGAGCACAAAATTCAAGACTTTTCAAGATCGGTGCGAACCATGTATTTTTAACTCTGTAAACTATGTGACAACTAACCTTCCATAGAACTCGATTTATTTTCTTTGGCGTCAATCCAGGACTGATAACAAAAGGGATTCTGCACGCGATAAAACACCGAAGGTAGGACGACACTGAAGAGAGATGCGTTGATAGCGTTGTGGCTGCCGATACGAGAGAAGATTTCTGACGCAGATTCGCACTGAAACGATGCCGAAGTGTAGGTGCTTAAAATATACCCGACGTTTTAGAAGAGACGAATGCAATACCTGGGGCTATGTAACGAAAATAGAGCGGAAATTTAGGATAGAAAAGGTAAGGGTGGACTAGAGACTAACAACCCGACCAGAACATGTAATTTTATAATTTCTGGTTAAAATAAATTCATTGGAAACCGCTCTTTAATTAGGAATACTATACTTCATATATTCTGGTGTCTCATGAAGATTAAAGCATAAAAAATACCAATAGTGTCGAAAAAATCAATTTGAAAATATCCATCAAAGCAAGATTCTTTTATGGGTAACATATTAAACGAAAAAAGTTCACTGACATCCTATGACAAAAGGAATAGTGACAAGAATCATCGACGGGAAGTTCCGGGGAAAAGAGTGAGACGCAGATACAAACGAACCTGGATGAACACCTTAAAGTATTAAAATGGAAAGTCATGTGTAAAACAGTGCATGGGAGCAGTTGGAAGAAGGCAACATTTCTAAGGGTGCACCTGCATCCACTCAATGATGATGATTTCATTTTACTTTAACTTTTTCTGTTTAATTATAGAATGCCTACATATTCTGGAATGTAAGTACAGTTTTTGTTTTAAAATCATCCCTCTTATTTCGAAAGATGCTTCATTATCTTGTTGTTTGCGTTTTTTACATTAATGATACCCTGAATTCCTTCAAGTGGAGATCTTCTCGTCTAGCCTATCTTATTTATTTTATTTATTTTCCCATTATCAGCTCCGAATGAAACTTTTTCTAATTGGCCGTCTTGCCCTCTAACAACCTTACACGGCCTTGTTGTCTATCAAACACTTTTGTCATGATAATATTTTGTTGTTACTATTTTATGTGAATTCTATTAAGTGTGTCTTAGTTAAAACTCAGAGTTTATAGAGTTCTATATAGTGGTGACAATATACCAGAATACAAGACTGAAAAGAAAGCATGCGATCTCGGTAGAGAGATGAAATGTAATGTCATGTGGATCATACAGGGAGTGAAACTATAGAAGAATGTTTTGCTTGACCTTTTCAAGTAAAGATTTCCAGATTCATTGCATGGTAGAGAGCTTTTTTATTAGTAGTATACCTGGATTTTTCAGTCTTATAATTCATACATTTTAAAAAGGTTTATTCACTCAATTCTTGCAGTTCATTCACCTTTATAGACCACTGCTTATCTATTAATTTTTACTGTTACAGATGTCTGTCTGTCTTTGTAGTGTACCGTGCCCATAGAAATCGGATTATGCAGCATAGCTATTTTAAGCTATATTAAAAATATATATATATATATTATATCTATATATTAAAAACAAATCCGATTTCTATGACCGTGCCCCTCTAAGAAGTAGGTGACCATGGACTTCCACAAATCTCTATCCTTACAGGTTTTCAACACATTTCGTACCTGTAGTCAAGCTTTCCCTCAAGCTTTTCCTCTGGTACTTGCACCTGCATCCATTTTCTAATATGCTCCATGTATGTTAGACTAGGTCGTCCTCTTCCTCTTTTCCCATCAATCATGCATGTTGTTTTAATTTATTCTAGTCCCTCTTTCCTCATAATATGACCCAAGAATTCGAGATGCCTTTTTCTTATCAATTTGATCAACTTCCTTTCTTGTCCTGCTATATTTAAGATTTTTCATTTGAAATGTGGTCTACCCAAGAAATTCTGAGCATTCTTCGCAAAATCCACATTTGAATGGCTTCCAGTCAGCTTTCCATATATCGTCCAACAATCACTTCCATAAGTTAGAATGGAGTAGACATAACAGCGTAGAATTCTTTCCTTGTTCAAATCGCAATCTTCCTATATCTCAATACTCTCTCTAACTTCTGATGCCCCTCATCTTCAGGCCTCCGTCTTGCCATCTTTGGCGAGACGGCGAGCCTTCTCGACCTTTGGAGGCGGCCACGGGGAGTCGCCCGGTTGCTGGGTCTCGGCGGTCCTGCGCCCCCCCCCCATCCTCCGGAAGGGGGAATGACTGCTTTGACATGCTGATCCTTCTCTTGATTTCCGAGTCGCATTTGCCATCTTCAGTGATCAAGCTTTCTATGTAGTTAAAAGGTTTCGCTTGATTAATGTTGACTTCATCAATTTCTAGCTGACGCTTCTGGTCCTTTTGCTTGCTTATCACCATACATTGTCTTTTTCCAATTGATAGTAAGGCCCTTCCTCTTACTCGCTTCCGCTAAACTACTTTGTCTAGAAGGCGCTGTAGCGTTTCTTCAGTTTGAGCCATTAGTACGGTATCATGTGCGTAACGCTAAATTACTGAAATTAAATTGTGGCCTCCAATTATAAACCCTCCAGTTTCCATAGGATCATGTCGCTATATATGTTAAATAGAATTGGGGGGAAAACACATCCCTGTCGGACGCCTCTCTGAATGTTGATAAAATTGTTGATTTTTATTTTCAAATGCGGATACATGCTGTCTGTTCCCAGTACACCTTTTTCAGAAGTCGGATGTATTTTCCAAAAAGATAAAAAAATTCTAGCAAATCCATAAGTTATTCGTACTTTACTTTGTCAAATACCTTTGTGTAGTCGATGAATCATACATATATATCGTTTTGCATTTCGATGGCTCTTTCTGACATTGTTCTGAGCATAAAGATTGCATTCCGAGTGCCTGCGTCTTGGACAAAACCACATTGTTCTTTTCCAATCTCCGGAATGATTTTACTTCTTGCTCTTATCATTATGACTCTAAATATCACTTTGATTATATGGCGCATTATGCTGATGGTTCTGTGAAGCTCACATTCTATAGCACCTGATTTCTTAGGGAGTGCGATGAAGATCAATTTGCTTAAATCGCCTGGGATTTCACCAGCATCATATTTTTCGTTTATGCATTCAGTGAGCTTCTCCAGTCCGAAAGCTTCCAATGCTGTTTTATTTATTTGTACAGTATATATGTCATAGCCGTACGTACCTTCTATATAATATCTTTGGACCATCCATAAGTTTTCTGTATTCTTGGTTTCTCTTCTCTTTCATCTTGGAAAAGGTCTCCAATATATTCTGTCCAACTTTCCAGCTTTGCATTTTTATCCATGATAACATCAGCATATTTTGTTTTAATACAACCTAAGAAGAGCATAATCGTTTTCCAATAACTTCATTGATTTTCTTATGCATAACTGATGTGTTAGATTTTTTGCATCTTTAATTTCTTAACATTTTCCATTAAACCGGGCTACATTTTCCTGTCTACATTTCTGCTTGATTATTCTATCAGCATTCCTGCATTCTTGGCTTTCCCTGTTAAAGATGGTTTGTCGTTTATGCATATAAGATCCAGGATCTCCTCTGTCATTCACTTTTGTTTATTTGGTTTATCTCTTATCGGTAGAAGTGCTTCTTTAAAAACATTCCATTTTGATGATTCTCCTTCTATTTTTAAAGCTTCAAATTGCATACCTCTGCCTGGTATCCGGATCATTTTGCAAAAGTTCGAACTTCAGTTTAGGTGTTGCTTTTCCTTTCTTCAATTTTCTGAGCTTCACTCTTAGCTTACAAAACAATAATTGATTTTCGCCCCACAGTCGGCACCTGGGTATGTTTAGGATTGTTTAACTGCGTTTCTGAAACAATTATTGACACTAATGCAATCGATCTGGTTTTTGTACCTTCCCCACGGGCTTTTCCATGTCCATATCCTTCTTGGATGATGTTCAACTACTTGTTCGTTTGTTTTGTCGACTGTACCCATTTTTCACCTCGTTTATTTCTTTACCCTAGGTCATGTTTTCCGATTACTTCGCCATCTACTCTTTGACCAACTTTGGCATTAAGATCTCCAATTATAATGATGATTTCCTGAGACTTACATTGAAACTTTGCTTCATCCAGCATGTTGTACTGTAGTATGCTATAATATCCTCTTCACTACTTTGTGAAGTTGGTGCATACACTACAATCATAGCAATGTTGAATGGGTTTTCTTGTAGCTTGACCAGCATAACTCTATCGGAGAGTGCCCAGAATCTAAGAAGGGATTTTGCACTTTCCTTATCCATAATAATCCCAACACCTCTTTCATGTGCTTCACCTCCAGAGTGTATTATTCTGTAGTCATCCAACTGAAAACCAACTTGGCATTTGTTATCCCATCTCGTTTCACACACTCCGAGTAAGATGATATTTAATCTGGTCATCTATTGTTCAACATTTTCCAGCTTCCCACTTTGATACAATTCTGATGATGTCCTTATTGCACAGTATCTTGATGATGCTCCGATGCCTGATGGAATGGTGCTCTTCACGCTGTAAGACTTTTCTGTAATTGGTGCATAATTCCATGGTTTTACTAGGCAACGGATAGTCAGTGGTTTGCCTTGGCCTACTGACTTATGTTTTTAAGGTGACACCATCTCATTACTTGGTAGCCAGAGAACTTCCCCATACAAGAATACTGCCATTGCTTTAGGGACCCCAAGTTTCCCTCTCTTGTGGAAGCCATTGATCACTAGAGGATTCATCCACCTTTTATAGGACTTGTTTTTAAACCTACTGAGTGTACACACACAAACCTCTCACCAGGAGCCAAAATCAGGATCACTGACCTGCCTCTGGAAAAGGCATAACTTGCAAGTTAGCAAGTGGGTTTGAAATCGGTCTCATTTTCCTTTCCTTTGCCTGAAGAGGCACAACCTACAAAGCAGGTGGGTTTGAAATCAGAGTCTCCATCTCCTATCTCATGAACTGGTTAGGCTAAGGGTCATGAGCAGCCCATCATGTCACTGGAGGATCATTTCTACCACTGCGGACGTATCCATTTCACTGGGTCTGCACTGGGGTAAGGTATAAAGTACTCCGTGGCATTAAAGAATGCCATACTGTAATTAGAACAGCATAAAGGATAACCAAGGAGCACCGGCAAACATCACATACTGCTGTTAAAATTGAAACTATTGTTGTATGTATCTATTCAATAGACTAATTACAATAATATTAACTTGTTAAATTTATATAATAATAAAGTCAAAAATACAAATACTTACCATATTATAATAAGTTGAATAATTTTGTTCATTCAACCTTGTTAATTTTTCTTTCAACTCGGAATTAAAATGAAGTGATATGGAACTAAAAAATGTATCAAGTTGTTTCTTTGTCACTAAGCCATTTGATCCATAGATGGAAAGAAATTCTTTGGTAAAGTTGCTATTTTCACTATTTGTACAGAAGGTCGAATCCCAAATGGTGGCCATTAATCCAAATATAAAAATCCAATGCATCTAAAAATTAGGAACAGAATTCAATTAATTTTATGATAATATGTTATATAGTTACACTAATATAAATATCATTTAAAAACTTTTCATTTTAAGTGATCTTAGAATATAGGAATAAAATAAGGATCTAAGTAAAATAGGAATAATAAATTCACTAATGCTATTTATAGGGTTAGTGTTTTTAATTAAATAGACTATATTGCATATCGTTTTAAAAATCAAAATAGTTTGGTTAATAAAAAATAATAAATTGGTATATACTGTTGATTAGGAATAGAATAAAACGCATTAATAGACAAGAAATGATTTTATTAAATTTTTTTATAAAATATTTTTTATTTCATTGTACTTACTTACTTACTACAAACGTCTATTGAAGATATAAGATAATCCTGCAAAATTGAGATTTTATTAAATTGGAACATTGGTACTATTTTTAAAACTATGACATATACTGATAACAACAAAATGTGTTCGCTCTGTATTTATTAGGGTATATGTCTATTTCAGCAGACATGTTTTATGTTCATCGGTGCTTAACAATGCATTCAGTTGCACATAATTAATATTTTTGGGGACAAAACAGGGTCTCTCTAGAAAATATTTGTCTCTAACATTCCAGACTTTTCTACTAGATTGATGATTCTTCCACAGAAATTCTCACTGAGGTATGCAAATCTTGTGAAAGTCATTCGTTCATACTCTTTAGAAATTTTTTTGTTTATTAAGTTGTGTTTTATTGATATATGTATCATTCAATAAAAAGTATATATAGTTAACAAACTAGAACAAATGGCATATACTATCATGAAAAGGGATATATAAGATAGTATAAGAGTGGTGAAAACATGTGAAATAATGCTTTGAAATAAAAACATTTTGTAAAGAAATTATTTTTACATTAAGGAACTAAGATATACCTGTTTTCCTTAGATAACATTACCTCAAGTTGCTGGCACTATACTGATTAAATCCAGGGTGGGCCAGAACAATTTGGACATAATAAGCGGCTGGGCTTATTAACCAAATATATCATTTTTAAGCAAATTTGTATAATTCAAAACGTTTAGTATCTAATTATGTATGTATGTACATACTATGTATACATGACTATATAATACTTGTACAATGTATTCAAAAAGTAGATATGCTAGTTCGTTAGCTACATAGTCATAACAGTTTATCTATGAAAAAAAGTCTGTCACTTTTGTTTGCTTAACGGGTTGTCTCCGAAGATGTACATGGATGTCTACCGAGAATTTGCTGAATATGTTCATGGAGAGGAAGCCATTAGATTACTTTCAGGTCCCACGTGGAGTTGGTGAAGCATCTGGCGAATTTTCCAATTTGAGGGTATGAATTTCGGCAGCTCTTCGTAATCATCTTCTTCCTCATTTTCACATATCTCTGCCTCATCCGGAGCTTGGTTGCAAACAATGTCAACCATTCTTCACTAAATTTGGTTTATGTGCCACTTGACCCCACTGCGTCCATATCGACCCATGCCTCAAATGTTTCCAGAGTCATTCCAGTTGGAACTGGAAACACCAACTCCATGTCCTCGTGCTATTCATCTCCTTCGGCAGTTTCAAACTTCAATTTTTTCAACAGTTGATAATGATTTCACTTGGAACTTTAGCCCAAGCAGTGGCGGCAATATGCATGGCATCCAAAACTGACGTTTTTTGGCAATTACATTGGCCGTGAGGTTCCGACGTCTTCGATCTGCTCGATGATTGTCACTCGAATTTCATTGCAGCAGTAAGCTTTCAATGTCCGAATGACGCCCATATCACAAGGCTGGAGAACCGAAGCTGGTGTTTGAGGATTCAGGTGTGAGGAAATATGGAGCTTAGAGGTGGATGGAGAAAGAGGCAGAGGAAGGCTGAAAATGTCATAGAAGATGGTTAGAAGAGAAAAAGCTATGTGCAATGTCAGTTCCATAGATCTAAATGGTTTATCAATTTTATAATTATTTTCCAAACTATTGTTTTAGAATAAATTTATAACGAATAAAAGCTCAATGTCTTGCAGTGGACAGTTTACATAATAAATAAGTATTGTCTTCGACACTGTTAAAAATTTACTTTAAGATAATCGTAAGACAATCTCTCAATAAAAGATTTGATTGTGGATTCAAACACGTCAACCACAAAACATTCTGAAAAAGCACCACCACAAATTTAATAAGATAAAACAACTTATTTTTACTATATTTTTTACTATTTATTTACTATGGTTTTCATAAGTAACTTCCTACATTTGTTATTGATATTTTAAAAATCACTTTTTCATTTTATTATGTCACTCACGTCTTTTCTGTAGATTTGTTTCTTTTTTGTACTTGTGATGGTAGTCTCATATTTTTATTCTTGACCAATCCTCTTATTATTCTCAAGGATATTCAGCCTGCATTTTGATCCATGGCCATACCATTTTTAACGGGTTTTATTATTTTGTTTCGTAACTTTGTGTTTTCGCATGTGTCTTTCTTATATAGGCATGTGGAGAATCTTAGGGTCCTGATCACCGAGCAGAAATGCTCTAGATAACGGTTGCTTCTTATTTGTTAGTGTTCCTACTTCTTAACCATTACTGATATTACTATGTGCAGATTTTATTTTACTATAACGGAGTTGCGTTTTTTTCACCCAACTTTCCAAATTACTTGCAGATCCACAATACATACTAGCTCGATCATACACCTATAGCTTTCCTCTTATATCATCATTTCTATACAGTCAAACACTATATACATCAGCTCAAATAGTCGTACAACCTTTTTTTATTTGATTCAGTATGTTGGTGCGTTAAACTTTTAGTTATTAAAGGTTAACAGTAGTTTCATTTGTGCATATAATTTATATTAAAGTATTTTAATTTTTAGATTAAGTCATTCCCTATACTGTTACTCTATAGATTGGCTGTCCAAATAATGAAATAAGAAACACAAGCTACTGTATATAGGATGAGCGAACATGTTAGTGCTCATATCTCTGCTAAAAAATATCACACGTCTGGAGAACAGAGGCTGGTGTTTGGTGGAAGATTGATGACAGTGATGTTTGTCAGTTGTTCAACTTCTACATGAGCAGTGCAATTATCCACCAATAATGCGATCTTTCATCCTTCAGTGAGAAGCTGTCTGCCCACTTTGTAAGCCACCATTTCCAAATGTCCTGTGTCATTCACGCATTAGCCGATAATTTAAAATCCACTAGAAAGACAAGAACGCCATTGAAACATCGAGGACTTCAATTCTTCCCAATAATCAGAAGTCGTAATTTGGCTCCAGTCATGCTACAACAGACTAACATAGTCAGCCTGTCCTTCCTTATCTTCAATCCCCATGCATTCTTTCAAAGTTCTTTCTGTACATATGTTCAGTCTGGTAGAGCTCCATCGTTGAAACCACCCATCTGTGCTCTTGAATTCATTCAAACCCAATAGTCGAGTGATATCTTACTCCTTTTGGAACAGAATCGGTCCAATAATGGGCACCTTCCTGGATCTTACAAACTCGTGCCATTTCCACAACCCATCTTCTACAGTCTTGCTTTTCCCATGTCGATCTCTTTTCCTGCCACTGTCCACTCTTAGGGTGTCCAAGTTTTTGGGATGGAAAAATTCGTGTATATTTTGAAATAATAATGTTAGAAATCGTGTATGAAACTGAAGTATTTACATGTCGTGAAAAAGCAAAAATGTATATATTTTTGTGAAAACTTTCAGCTGATATAGTGCAATTAACTTAAATAAATATAAAAAAACTTAAATATATATACCAAACTTACTTATATATATCATTTTTATTCAATATTTTAATAATTATATATAGCTGATGATGGGATGGAAGTCCCAAAAAATGTTCCAATATATTAAAATTATTTTTTTGTATTGTCACCTATAGAATGTTGTAAGGAACTTTAATATATAAATATTTTAAAGTATAAAGGAGAGTATGTAATACTAGGAGAGATTATATTTTTTATTTAATAAGAATATATTAATAAAATATACAGACAGAAATTTTATAAAAATTTATTTTATTAAAATAATTTGAATAAATACAAGATATGCTACTTTTTATGACAAAATAAAATCATATAAAATTTTTAACAAAATATTACATGAAAAATACCAAAATTAACAAAAGTCCCTTAGACAAAGTTTAGTGTTGAATAACATTTCATTAATTATATTAAAACACAAGTTCTTTAAAAACTATTATACAAAAATACCAAAATTAATAAAGTGCTTTTAATAAAGTGACAGGGATTTCATTGTAGATCGTTTATTGGAACATTTTGCCCCAAACATAAAAGCATTTTTAACCAGATAAATTTCTAAGTAAATTTTGATACGATTTAGTTGATAATAAATGGCGCAAATAAAAGTAGAACAGTTCAAGTAAAATAAAATCAATTCATAAAGTATTAAGAGATGGCTGTAACTTGCGTATGTAAATCATTTAAAAAATCAATAAGTCGATCTTAGAAGAGCAAGTCTTAAGTTTTTAAGGCAAGAAATGTCAGTGGTCTTTTCTCTATGATGATCTTGTTTGTGTTTGCCAATAGCACTGTATTTGTGTTTGGAACCACGTTGGAAAAAATGTTTTTTTTAGTATAGCCAAAATAATCAGCATCGCACATATCACATTTAAAATAGTAAACAACACTTAAGTTATTGACAAGTGTTGGCTTTCTTTCTAGCTGTTTAAGTTTAGAACTCATTTTTAAAGCAAATAGAAATTGGTTGTAACTTCTTTTTGATATGGAAACTAAGTGTGTATAACTGACTGCAGACATATTTAGAATCCTTGTAAGGGAGAGGAATGGGCACAAAATCTGTATTAGTAATTTGAACTGTTTTTATGTTTGTAAACTTATTGTTGAGAAAGTGTTTGATTTGCTTGTCAATAAGGTCAAATGAACATTAAGTTATTAAAAATTACATGGTTTACTACACTTAATAGTAAAAGCTTTCCCATCGGATGAAAGACAATAGGCACAGTCAAACATAGTTGGTAGAAATGAATCTTTCTATCTGATATTGACATGACTTTGATAGTGAATAAGGAGGCCAGTGTTGGTAGATTTTCTGTATACCTCTGTCCATAGATCGGCATTTCTTTGACTGACATTCATTCAAGAGGAAGGGACATGAATCATTAACGATGCAATTCCATGGTGAGCATTGTTGAGGACTTGTATCACCCTTTACTTAGACATTTTACCTAGTTGAAAATGCTTTGATGTTTGAAGCAAAACACTCCAATATGCAATCTACAATGAAATCCCTATCGCTATTATTTTTATAAAAAATTACATGGAAAATACCTAAATTGATAAAAGTATTTTAAATAAAGTTAATTGTTGAATAATATTTGATCAAACTTATTAAAAGAAAAGTTATTCTAAGTTATATAAAGCATTACTTCTAAAAGCTAAATATTTTCTGTTTTAATTAAATAATCTTTTGATTGATTTCACTCTCTTCAGTGGTAACCATGTTCACCATTTTCCTCTATATTTCCTACAATCAACTAAGTTCCTCTTAGGGCTTTCTTTTAGTTTTCTGGTTGTCCAATTTGCCATTTTAATTCAATCCACTGACTTTCAAAGGTCATCATTGATTACAACTTCAAAGGTCTATCAACTTTTGTAACTGCATTATAAAAAAGGCATTGTGCTTCAATAGTCTCCTATTTCAAGTTTGGAATTAGAAGATCACCATTGATTGAAACTCTGCCTCAACTGCAGCAATTTTGCATAAAAGTTTAATTACCAACTTTTTATATATCCAAAGTTTAGCATATGCTTCTCCAAAATTCATGATAGTAGCATAAAATTTGTTAACAATAATAACAAAAATTCAGGACATTATTTTAATAACCAGAACAATTAAGACTATCTTTATAATCAAGACAATTCAAGACTATATAAACTCATTAAATATGTCAATTAGAAGACAAAGGAAAAAATATTAATTGAAAATTTTAATAATTTTCTTTAAAAAATTTTTTTTTTAAATTTAGAAAATATATTTTTACTTAATTTTTAAAAAGGTTAAAAAAAACTATAAAATTGTGTTTTAAATTATTTGAAAACATTTTTAAGCATTATTTTGAAACTATTTTAAAGGTAAATGTTTTTTTATTTTGAGACGGGCTAGGCCAGATATTAGTATTACACTTATAGTATATATAACGAGCATAGTGGTTAGGAAGATGAAAGAACTTTGGAGATGAGGGGAAGGTTAATGGTGAGGTTTTGTGAGGTGAAGTTTACTGAATGGTTGAGCTGAGAGAGATAGGGTTAAGGGAAAGGTAGATAAGGTGGTGAGAAAAAGTACTTTTATAAGGACTAAGGTGGATGGGGCATGTTGAAATGAAAAGGATTCAGGTGTGAGGAAAGTATGTAGCTTGGAGGTGGATGGAGAAAGAGGCAGAGGAAGGCTGAAAATGTCATAGAATATGGTTAGAAGAGAAAGTGCTATGTGCAATGTCAGTTCCATAGATCTAAATGGTTTATCAATTTTATAATTATTTTCCAAACTATTGTCTATTGTTTTAGAATAAATTTATAACGAATAAAAGCTCAATGTCTCGCAGTGGACAGTTTACATAATAAATATTCAAATAAGTATTGTCTTCGACACTGTTAAAAATTTACTTTAAGATAGTGGTAAGACAATCTATCAAGTTAAGATTTTAATTGCGTGTTCGAACACGTCAACAACAAACACGTTCTGAAAAAGCGCCTCACAAATTTAATAAAATAAAACAACTTATTTTTAATATTTATTATGGTTTTCATAAGTAACTTCCTACATTTGATATTGAAATTTTCAAAATTCACTCTTTTTCTTTTTATTATGTCACTCTCGTCTTTTTCTGTAGTTTTGTTTCTTTTTGTACTTGTGATGGTAGTGTCATATTTTATTCTTGAACGATCCTCTTATTATTCTCAAGAATATTCAGCCTCCATTTTGATCCATGGCCATACCAATTTTAACTGGTTTTATTATTTTGTTTCGTAACTCTGTGTTTTCGCAAATGTGGAGAATCCTAGGGTCCTGATCACCGAGCAGAAACACTCTAGATAACGGTTGCTTCTTATTTGTTCGTGTTCGTACTTCTTATAACCATTACTGTTATTCCTATGTGTAGATTTTATTTTACTATAGCAAAGCTGCATTTTTCACCCAACATTCCAAATTACTTGCAGATCCACATACATACTAGCTCGATCATACACCTATAGCTTTCCTCTTATATCATCATTTCTATATACCTTTTTAAGGAGATATTATCTGCATGTAAGTATCTTCCGCGTTTTAAAAATGAATTTGCGCTGAAACCTATG
>JAUYWV010099421.1:0-13685 GCA_032274565.1 Nematoplana nigrocapitula | reverse complement strand
AGAGAATGAGAGTGCATCGAAACGAAGAAACGACAAAATGCCAAAGAAAAGAAAATCAACTAATGGCTCCCAGTCACCAGCTGCCAACAGAATGAGAGTGCATCGAAACGAAGAAACGACAAAATGCCAAAGAAAAGAAAATCAACTAATGGCTCCTAGTCACGAGCTGTCAAGAGAATGCGAGTGCATCGAAACGAAGAAACAAAGAGAGAGAGAGAGAGAGAGAGAGACAGATAGACAAAAGAGACAGACAGAGAGAGAGAGAGAGACAAACAGGGAGAGAGTGAGAGAGACAGATAGACAAAAGAGACAGACAGAGAGAGAGAGAGTGAGAGAGAATCTCTATTTTATATAGAGATATCTAAAATTTCAGAGAAAGTTGAGGGAGGATCCGTACATAAGAGATTCTCTTAATTCTGGTTCCCTGTATACATTGGAATTGTTTCTTCGGAATATTCTGTTGTTGCTCATTTTCAATATACATAGAGTGAAATTAAAAACAAAGTTTGCATGTTACTTCTGAACACGACATGTGATTTCCCAGAAGGGTTCCAATAACGAGATGTTCCTCATCATCATGTTCTGGCAAAACTCGATCCATTGTTGTCTGACAAGCTGCAGTATAATATACCTATATTTCAGATTATCGCGTAGACATATCAGAAAATGACGGCAGGAAGTCGCGAGTAGAGTGAAAACGTTCCATAATTAGTGTCATAACCATAGAAATCGGATTGCGCGGCACAGCTATTTTAATCCCACACAATTTTGTGCCATATTCCATGTCACATCTGATTGGCTGATTCCCATATTCCGTGGGTGGATTTCATATAAATTAAAACACAGAGTCGTCTGGTGCATATGGTTATTTGACATTCGTGCAGATGTTTAACAACAGCTCGAAGGGCGAACGGTTGCGCTGTCTACTATACTGTAGTAGAGTCGGGGAATAATTGGTAAGTTCCGCACATATTGCCTTTCAATTTGACAACCATAACACGCCAATTGTGCTTGTTCTCAGCTTTCCCTTTTGCAATCCCGATGATTTTACTTTTACTGTATTTCCTAATATCATCTCCCCAAGCTTCTCTTTGTCGACTTCTGTGTCGTTTTCTTTCTATCATGCCTTCCAGAACCAAAGCAGGTAGCTACCCTGAGGAACCTCTCATAACCAGAACCAAAATAGGTAGCTACCCTGAGGAACCTCTCATAACCAGAACCAAAATAGGTAGCTACCCTGAGGAACCCCTGCAAACTTCATTTTTCTTTTGATCAGACTGTCAACTAAGTATTTCTTATTTCCAATTGTTTTCAAAACTTCGTCATTGATCACCGCCTTTTCAAAGGCTTCGCGAGCATATCCTACTACTGAAAATATGTAAGTCTTTAGTAATCTTATCTTCCACTTAAGGTTGATCAGATGTTACTTCTCAAGGGAACGTCTAGGGTCCACGCTACTGTGAAATTTAGACCATGAGTAAGTCGACAGAGGCCCGCCTGCAGGCGGCAGAGGTGTGGTTCCCGCGGGGAAACGATTGATGAAGATTGTAGAAGTTTCTCTCAGAGAATAAATTGCTACGCCATGGTGGTACACGTCGATAGCTGATGCAGAAGATCATCACCAGACACGGCTCGTTGGCGTCACGTCACGTATTGACCACGATGAACAGTTGGAGAGAGTACTAACCGGAGTACGACCAATGACGTTTCGCTAGGCTGCTGCCTTTGGTAGCTAGGACTCTGCTATGATACTCTGATCGATTATTTGCCGCACATGAATATGGAGTTTACTTATGAATCCAAAATAATAATTGTCTTACTCTGCTTATATTCTATTTCCCTCTTCTCATTCTAACTGTATATATGCTTAGGTTGGTTGATTGGTTGGTTGGTTCCTGCGGCCGTCGGCAACTTTCCCCTATGGGACGCGTACCATACTGGCTTGTATGACTCACCCAGATTATGCTCGCGGGAAAGATGTGCGGAGAAGGAAAACATGTCGCGGCAGAGCCGCCCAAGGGGCACCTGTAGCGTCCAGGCTACGGCGATGTTTCCATTCCCCCTGTGAGGCCCCCAATCCGTGCAGCCTTTTTACACATGACAGGACGTAAGGAATGAGCTCGAACAACCCTGACGGCGGTCCCACAGAAGAACTGGCTGGTCGAAGTTGCCGTTTTCCTCGCAGTGTTCTGCTCTCGTTAGCTCAAGTTGGTCTGTACCAATAAGCAGCTTTCGCCGCCCGCTGAAGTGACTCACACAACTTAAGAGAAGATTCTTTATCGAATATTAAATTTCTTGGCGAAAACTTTTTCAATCTTCTTAAATGTCCTGATAAGCATCATAATATTGAACACCTTTTCGTGTCTTTTTATTTTCAATCTTTGAATTTAATTAGACAAGTATAGGATTACTCGTATAGTGTTAGTAATCGCAGCATCTGCAGAATTCAAATTAATTGATTTAGCATCGCAGCAAAAACATGTTTTTTGGTGGTATTTTCTGCTGTGGGCCTCTCAATTAGAAATTTTGCATCTCGTGGCTATTTTTCCTATGTTACCCATTGGCGTAGCATTTTTTTAGTCATCAGGCATGCAAATTCGTCAAGAGAGTTGGGTGAAAAATACCGGTCAGACATACATATACCCACATTTCTCTAATTATAGATAGGATTGAATCATTATGGAAAAGGTTTATACGATATGGAACAAAACTTTTATTAAAAATTTGACTTAAATGGTCTTATCAAACGAAATCATGAGAAACCAATTAATCCCCCATTTGAAAGCTTTTAATTAACAAGGACATACACCTACAATGTAGCTATTATAAACACCTAAAAAGTTATGTTTCAAATTGAAGTAATGTACTCTTCTTGCAATCAATTTTTTACACTGGTTTTACTTTATTTTACCTAAAAAGTTAGTTCCCTTCTTGTATATCGGATTTTCCGGCTAGAAATGAAAGTTTTCTTAACCAACTTATTCTGATTATAACATGTGAAGGATCTCTACAAGCGTTGGGAACATTAAAGAAATGAAGTCTGTATATAGGTAATAGATAATGAATTTTTACTATATGTGACAAACAGCAAATTTACGCGCTTTGTCAAATTGCAGTTTCACTATAACCGTTTTTTCACTCATTTACATTGCCAACATAATTGATGATCGATTGTGCAAAAAAGTTTCCTTGATATTTTTTAAGCAGATGTTGAGAGAATATATCACTTCGAAGTCACGTAGAAACTGCTGTTACATATGTACCAGCTTCACTCGTTGTCTGATGATCAGCTCTTAGGTCCGCACAGCAGACGTTAGGCAATATAATATAGCTGCGAATGGACCTCGTCATTTACACCATATAGGGCAATTCATACTCTATATGATTTACATATACAGAGGAGGTTCAGCTCGCTTACGCACTTCTTCACATCTTCAATATATATATATATATATATATATATGGTAAATCCTGTGACCTCAAGATACGATTTCGCGTCCTAGACTATATAGTGTCTGAAAAGTTCCAGTCACCAATTGTTTCGACCTCTATATTTTCACTGTACAATCTTTTTGGATGTTGTTTTGTAAGTTAATGCCGAGCAGATGGTTTTCAGTTATTTGAATATATTTGAAATAAATTTGCACCACACTATAGTAATTCTACTAAAATGAAAAAAACTGAAAATAAATACCCTAATGGACTTTGTGAATAATATTAGATATGTCATGAAACATGTGGGCTGGACCAGAGAGCAATGGGCCCCCATTGACCAGCAAAGAATAAGCAATGTTAGTCTCAGCATGCACATATAGGCTGCCTGCAAGTCATCAAGCGTCGGTTTTGTGACTAAGTAACTTGTCAGAAGCGACACATGTGCAGCAAGAAGATAACCTACAGTATATATATGACTTAATTTATATTTGATTTTCCAAACGTTTGTATATAGACATGTGTTAATCACAATAATGGTGCAAAAAAGGTTTCTCTCTATTCCAAAATAGGATATACCAGGATTTTATAATTAGGTTCTTTGACGAACACTATACGTATAATATTTCAGCAATGCATTCATTGCTTTAAATATAGGCTATACCGGAAATAATGCGCGGCTTAGAAAAACTATTTTTATTGTAGGCTGAAACATGAAACATGAAATACAATAAGTTCAATCTAGGTAATCATGAATAGATAAAAACCATGTCTATTTTACATAGGATAACTGCATATCTGTGTATAACTAACATTAGGCATTTTCTAAGCCGCGCATTATTTCCGGTATAGCCTATATATCATTTTCAATATATAGATTATTATATTAAAGTTTGTAAAACTGCATGTTTTTGGGATTCTATAAATATACAAATGGGAGTTTCGCTATACGAACGTCTCACAATAACTATACAGTAGTATATCTACTGTAGTCACAAATTCAAATGGATACTTTTACGTGGTTTACAAGCTCTTTTATATATATGTATATGTTTTCTGTCGTCAGTCTTTCGTCGCTTTTTCTTGTTTTTCGTTGTCATTTTTTGTGATTTATCTCATATTTAAAATTACTATCTATCCCTATCATATATAGAGACTCGACGGATCGACTTTATCGTGAATTTTATTCTGTAATTGTCTGCAATATAATTTAACTTTATTTTATAGAATAAACAATGCGCAATATATATGAGGCTCAAATGAGGTTGGATTACATTTTATCAAATATATTCATTCATTCTTTGTCCACATAACAACTGCCGATGAGTTTTGTGCAATTTTGTTGGTTTCTAATTCTTCGTATAGGAAAGTAGCGCCTACGATGATTTATTTTCCCCATTACATCAGACAACATATACGATTGTGTCGGTAAAAATAGTATAGTACACATACTCAAGGCACTATACAAGCTTAAACAAGCTATTTACAGAAAACACAAATTATCTTAATTAAGTAAACTCCGCCTGTAGTATATACAGAAAAGAAGTGAACCCTACGCGAGGCGGTGGGAAAGTTCTCCCTACCGTGTTTACATATGGTACGCTTTAAGAAGGCCAGCTTCGGCATCGGCCTATTAACATAAAACCAAGTGGTCGAAAAGCAAATCCGAGTGGTTGTGGGTGAATGGGATATTGGAAAGTGGTTGTGTATGTGTCGGGGGGAGGAGAGGGTGGGCAATTATGACTCACGCTCGGCGGTCGTACTTGGCAGACAGGTTCCACGAGAAAGAGAATATACCTTCTCTGTGGGTTCCACACCCTAACAACCTTGCGTCGCCGACGAAATGGAGTGGAGATATGCCTGCCGGTTCATACACTCTATACGGAGCGAAAAGATGAATCAGATTTAAGGCTGCTTTTTAGGAAGTTGGAGTGAACGGAGAGAATCAACGAACGAGAGAAAGAGTTGAGAGAAGAAGCGGGGCGGGCAGGACGACCTATACCGATCCTTCTCAGCTAGCGTATGCCGCACAGATAACCCGGTACCCAAAGCACACCACACATCTATTGCACAATTCACATAACTTGGCTTGGTTACCCCGTTTATACAGCGCTCTCTAAATTGTTGAATCAGGTTGGTTCTTCCCAAACATGGATGATTAAATAGAGTAGGGGAAATAAGTGAGCGATTATCGAGGGGGGCGGGAAGGGGATTTAGCAAGCCTCCACTGAAAATCATGAGACGAAATAAACAGACAACTCCGCGCACGCTTAGAGTAATGCTTGGACTTCTATTCTAACGATTTACTCACTGACTTTTAATACTGCATCAATAAGCACTGGCGGATCCAGAGGGAGCATCCTCCCCATTTTCACAGCTGCCCTTTTAAACTATTCTTTTCCATTTCCCCTTTCTATGCCATTTTCTGTGTCCCCTTTCTACCTTTGTATGTACTCTTTTCCGTGTACTTCTTGTCTTCTTCTCATGTTCCCATTTCCGTATGCCCCTTTACATGTGCCCTTTTCTTTATGACCATTCTCATGTGGAAATTAGTTATTTTCCCTTTTTAAAATAAAATGTGTGCTCTTTCAATTTTGGCGCCTCCCTTCTTGAAATTCTGGATCCGCCACGGATAAGACAATTATACTTTTAATGGTGCAGTGAATCATTTTTAATCGAAAATAATGTTCACGTGGAGTTCTCCTACGAACACACAAATATGTCCCACAGGAGTCCGGCAGCTGCGAATGATCACCTCTGATATGGGACTATATACTCAAGTTAAAATTATTACAAAGGGACATGACACAATTATTACACATTTATTAGAAATATGTATTTATTATAATATTATAGCCACAGTTTCCACTTTCCTAAAAACGGCACAATATCATAATAGGCTCTATTCAGTGGGTCAATTTTTAACTGACTTGGTGAATTTTATGACAGGGCTACTAATAATTGAATTTTCGGTATTAAAAATAATTGCTATTGTCGAAAACGTTCAAAAATAGAATTTATAGCTTAATCAAAAGAATTATCCAAAACCAATACATTATTAATTTCGCTGGATTTTATTAATACAATTTATCAATCTTGACACAATTATTATCATCTTCACGTGAAAACTTTGTCGCCTAGAGCATGAGAGATGTGGCAAGTAATACGAAAATTTACCATGGTCTTTAAGCAGACGAGAGGTATAATTTAATGCCGTCGTCAAGTGATATTCTACTGGTTGCAGCATTATCCCTATATATATTATAATAGAAAACACATTAAGGAAATCGTTTCTTTAATCATTCTCTCTCGAGGTTGAGGTCACGCTAGCAAAACACATTTTAACAACATTTATAAATATATCCCAACGTACACACCTTCGAGCTATATGCCAAATTTTTTTGGTGCTCATAATTCTGTATTGACTACCAAATGCAAAACCTAAATTAAACATCTTAAGACATTATAATATTATTCTAAACTATTCAAAAATTGATTAAGTTTATTACGTAAGTTAAACTAATATTTTTAGATATAATTTGACACATACAGCTATTGAGGGATGGAATACAGAACTTATCAATAGTTACACATATGATCGAAATAAAATGCTGTTGCCTATACTACGTTTGCCACTTAATTATTTTTTTCGAATTTATATTTACATATAATTGTAGAATTGTACAGCAATTCTTCTAACGTATTCGACTATGACATTTGGAACGCAATACAGGTATAGTGTTATAATAACAGGTCTTTTATCAGAAAAAAGATTCGGTTAAATGAATATTCTCAAAAATCAGTATGATACATTTGCATTACTTATTAGTAATATATGACAATATATAAACATATATACGTACAACTAAGCAAGATACTGTACTGCGAAAGTTTTACTTTTGAATCATACGCAAATTTACCAGATTTGATGTACAATAACTATATATAGTTAATAATATTTAATTGGCCTATCCGGCAATAAACATGCCCTACATAAAAGTCAAGAGGATGTACTCGTCATACTGTTGTTCATTTTCACACATCTATTATAGTCACATTTCGAATCGCCCTCTGCATGGCCAATATATTTCTTTATCGGTTTGCTCCTCACCGCAACCCAGGATTTCCTAGATATTTTCTATCGATGTTTCTGATGCCTCACAAACAGACCACTACACTACAGAAACCATCCGACATACTGAAAAATAGAATTTAAAGTGATAATTATAAATATTGAACTGAATGTCAAACAATTTAATATTATACCTGAAGAGGTAGAGTATATCACCACTATATATAGATGTGCACATTTACTCATACCTAATGAGATTGTAGTATCCTGTGACAGGCGAATGATACTATTACAATGTTACCGGACTATGTCAGAGTCAGTTGAATAAATAGCATATTTGAGGACCACTCATTTTGTTAAAATCATCAACTTATTTGATAAATACATTCATTACATCAAGTGTTGCCAGCGGTGAAGGAGGTATGCAGTAAAATATGAGCTTATAGCAACTATACTTCAGGAGTACAGGATCGAAATTTTTCACTGAACTGTGTATTGTATACACATATTCCGGCGTTTAAATATCGTTAATCAATCTGCCACATGCACACATGTTGATTCTTGTATATACCGAAGGGAATCCAAAATCTATATTCGCTTAAATTGTCAGGAAATGAAGGCTCACACTGTTTCCAATCCCCGAAGAGGCAGTATGATTCATAATTATGGTCAAAAGATTTGCTAAAACCATAAGTATTACATTTAACACTGGAAATGGTTGGATTATAAGGCATTTAGTAATAAGCTCATGAAAAGTGATCAATGCATACACTGCGTATACATATGTATGTAAAAGTTTTAGTCGTTAAACCAAATTAAAATGATCCTGCATGTGAGCGGATAGGTTTAAACAACCGGAATGATATCATCAATTTTCATGCAATCACCATTCAATCAATGTATTATCTGAGGTGGGGTAAAATGTGTGTAGCATCGAAATACATAATTAAATGCATTTTGTCGTATCCCTAAGATTACTGCACATTCAAATCTGTTTGGTACTTGTCAATAGTTTTAACTGAAATACAATATAGGAAGCATTTAGCTGAGTCTTTATTTAAGTTCAACAGCAGCATCAGACTGAATCATATTAGCTGGAGATAAATCCGAATATTGTGCGTATAGTAAAACCATTATAATTAAAATTTAGTTTCACGAAGAAAATTCACAGCATTCCAGATGTTATTTATACGCTTAGCACATGGGGTCATATTTTTTATTTGCGATATATACTGTTTAACCGGATTTCTTAAATGACGAAACAAAGGGAAATTTCTTTTTCAAGATTCCAACAAGTAATACAAGACTTAATATATGACAGTGAGTTACACGTTGATCCAAGTCATCACCTTGCCCGATCAGTACTTGGAATAATTTGAAAGATAATCATGCTATTTCATAACACTTTTTTCCAGATACACAGACCAACAGAAACTTTCACTATTATAGATCAACAAAATCCAGTAGTAAATCAAAGTTGGGAATGGAATGCACACGGATCATCGTTAAAGAATAGGCCCAAAACAATAATGTACAGTAGATGTAGCGCGTGTTCCATAAATAATGTTTTTTAAAACAATCGTATATTTCTAATGGGAGACGTTTTAATTTTGTCAGAATGTCGTTTCTTGAGTTTCCCTCAAATATAGAGCATGTTCATAGCTTTCGTATGATACCAAGGCAAATAGTGACATAGCGCAGCAAGCCCACATTTTAAATTTATAGGATAAGATTAGTAAGAAATCAAACTTCGTCAATTTATGCTTAATGCTGATACAATCACATTATTAATATAGTATATATATGTACTAACAGGTAATTCTTTATATTGCATTTCAAATTGACCTTTTACTACATATATGGTCACCCACTAGACGTCATGCCCGTAACTTCACCAATTTGTTGACGATCGGTTGACAAACATCCAAAAGGGACTACATGATATAAGTTACGATATTGCTCTCTCGAGGAAGCTACCCTCGGTGCAATGAATCGAGGTTCAAAGTCACAGCCTGATTATGATGAGGCTCTCATCTTATTATTCTTGTGAATTAAATCCGATAAAAAATATATGCAATATATACAAATCCATCACAAAGCAATCACTAAGCGATGTTCATAATATACTCTTCAAAAATGTTAAGGACCATGCAGTCAGGAAATATGACGGATCGATTAATTCCTGCTGAACGGTGTTTTTCTGACTCACATGTTTCAATACATGTTTCGCCGTAAAAGTTTTCGGCATCCTGTTTTATTGGGCCAGGCAAAGCGCGTGCAACAAATATACAATTTTTGTGTAAATATGGTGTTCAAGGCTGTGTGATTAAATGGAAAGTAGCCGACAGGTAAACTTCGTGAATCACAGGCTGCAATAGAGTTGTGATCATGAGCTGCGCTCATCAAATGGCCTTTATAACCAAACGCATTGATAAAATATGGCACTGGAACAAGATGCCTGCAAGACAAAAACTTAGTGATGTTGATAGGGAAGAGCTATTGCTTGGCTGCAAGCAGGCATTTCTGCCAGACAAGTGGCTCATAGGTTGCAGTGTCTCATTCCGTTATCGTTCGACTGAATCAGCTGTTTGCAGTGACTGAAACAGTCCAAGAACGACAACGATCAAGTCGGCCTCGAGTCACCACACAAAGGGAGGATCGTTCATTCGGTGACAGGCTTTGCGACAAAGGACATCAATCACTAATGACATCAGACATCGCCTACGACCTTCTACCAACACCATTGTAAGTGATCAGACTGTGAATTTGATTTTTGAGGTCATGTAACTCAGCTGTAATTGATGCGATTGATTTGCCGTTTGGACTTCATTTTTTTAGGTTTATTATTAAAATCTTTGAATAATTAGTTATCAAGTATTGTTTTGGCATGCAAGTGAAAAAGTGGTCCTTAACGCTTTTTGAAGAGTATATATGGGAAGACGTCATGGTAAAACACTCTTAACATTACGTTATCCTGTAATGTCACATACAAACAGTACATATACAGTAGTGCGGGATTTGTTTGGCAAAGTTTGGCGGTTTATGCATTTTCTGTCCTAGATCGTGTCAAATGCCATCTGAATGGTACAGTATTCAATTACCGTAATGCATAAAGCTTATAGGCTCTGCCGCTATTGTGTTTTTATTCAACTCAGAATTTTTGTTGCGTATAGATATTCACATGTTATATACTTGTTGCGTATCGATAGTCACATGTTACTGTATATACTTGTTGCAAATTATATAAATAAGTAGCCTCTCGATTTTCTGTTTCCTCCATGTAGTCCCACCATGAGTGTACTTTGTACAGATTTGAGTGGTAAAATACAATACAATACAATACCTACGCCTGAAGAATGGGCAACAATTTTAGACGAGGTGGAATGTAAAAAAGCTCAACCAGTATTTGACTATTCTTTCTTTTTTGTATAGGTGACACTGTTATGATTAGATCTCACGTGCGGAATAAATTACAACCCACTTTTGATTCGGACTGGTTAGTGGAAAATGTACATAATAAATTTCTGACTGTTTTGTTAGAGCGTTTGTCGCTATTGATTTATCGATCGCCTCGACTTGTGTTCAGCAGTCATCGGCGCCTTGTGTACTTATGTTAGTTGCATTAATAAACTCCTTGAGTGGACGTGCGTTATAGCCATTATAACGAACTGCTCTCTCTACCCGCCGAATTTCTGACTACTATTTTCTCTCTCCTCCACACCGTGAGGCAAGCAGTACCTCTATTCTTGATTCCTTCTTCGACTGACCCATCCGTGAAAATCTCCATTTCATTCGCCTCTCTCTCACCTCCTCGTCGTTCCCAAGTTGCTCCATCCCGAACTGCATCTTTCTCCTCGTCCTATCTAGCGCCAGGCACTCCCAACAGGAAAATTTATCTTCCTCCTCTCCGCACTTCTCACATCTTCCATCTTGCACCAGCTCGATCCTTTTCGTGTAACAAGCACTGCCCCGATCTGAGTTGCTCTACAATAGCACTTCATTCTTCCCTCCTTCCTCTGTCCATAGCCGATTCCTTTGCGGTTGACAAACGTACCTTCCCTGGCAGAAATATGTTTTCCTTCTTCGTCTATGTATCTTTCGTGCAAGCTCCCATCAGTGATTTTTCCTAGCCGTGTCTTCTTATATAAAGTGATGTCTGCATCTCTAAATGGTCCATCTATGTCAGCTCTTCAAGATTTAAAGGCGACTTCTAATTTTATTGTCAACAGACCTAACATCTCACATACAGATCTTGTTGCCTTATCAGAGCTAAAAAATAACCTTCCAGTCATATCCTACGTTTCATCAAACGCAGTCTCCATTTCGATGATTTCCTGGAGTCATGTAGGGAAACGTTTAGAAACCTCACCAACATGCGGCTACAAGAGAAGTTTTATTTGCAGCATTAAAACATGATATCCTTCATCTCTACACTTCTCCTGCTTATATAATAATAATAATGTAGCCGTCATAACTGCATTTGTGCTCGGTTTAGTCTGTGTTATTCAGTCTGGCCATAGCCTCACAACAGCGCTACACGTGCTATATATGGCAGTATCTTTCTGTGACACTATATAGGGGCGCCGGAACGGGTGTGGCAAGTGGGGCATTTGCCCCAGGTGCCCTCAGTGGGGTGGGGCAAAAATTTATAAGGTGGGGCAAGGGTGCCCCGCTGAAGATCCTCACTTGAGGCTGGGTACAAATACTACACGTCAAATGGGAAATTCAGAAGCCACAAAAAGTTTATTAATATTCGAGTTTTCCCATTATGACGACATAACTATATGCCGATAGCCCCCAGGAAAATGTAACGTTCGTGCGCTGAGTTATGTATATTGATTTTTCCCAATTTAAAAATAAATTAATGATAAGAACAATGTGTTAATGTACGATATGTACTTGTGACACTTCATATGCTACAGAAGAATATTCACTTGGCGTAATGAAGGATTAACCGCTGAATCGTTAAAAAATACTTTGATGATATCATATTACTCTACAATAAAGATACATCAAAGATGGTTGGTATGGCATTTGATGGGGCATCCGCCATGAAATTGCTGGGAAAGCTGCTGAAAGAATGTATAAACTCGAATCTCGTTTTTATACACTGTTTTGCTCACTGTAATGAACTGGTTGTCAAAGATGCGACACAAAACTCAAGTCTGATAGCTGACGGACAGGACCTGTGCGAGGATTTTTGTATGCTCTGGTAGGTGTCAGTCCGAAACGTATTCTTCTTTTTGAAAGCATTCAGAGAGAAATCTCTGAAGAAGCAGACTACAAATGTGAGACACTCCGTCTTGACAACCTGTCCCGAACCAGGTGGACCACTCGTGGCTCTGCGGCAGAAATAATAATGAAGAAAAGTCGTGAGCTCCAGATTTTGCTAGAGAATCTGTCCAGTGAGAAGTCACGAGGTCTTTGGAGGAAGTTGTCGTCAGAAACGGAAATGTTCAAAGTTTTTGCCATGTATATACATTCATTTCCAGTTTCTCTGCCGCATCTTGCTGAAGAATTAAAGGAGCTTCCAACCTTCATCAAAGTTGCAGCGTCAGAAAGGCAAGTTCCTTTGAAGAAGGTAACGATGACCATCAGTACCATCACAGATATACTTGATGAGAAACCCCACTACAAAAATTGTCTGCCAGAGCTTCATATACTTCTGATGTGCTACAACTCCATTCCACTATCCTCAGCATCCGCAGAAAGGAGTTCCAGTGACGTGTGAAGACATGGTTGAGGTCCACGATGTCTGGAAACACCCTGAACAATACCATGTTTGGCACTATCCACAAAGATCGACTGGATTTATTGAATGTTGGAGAATTGGCGAAAGTGTTTAGTACAAAAACTGATCGCAGAATGAACATGTGTACAGTGATTGTGTTTATGACTTAATGTGTTCTTGTAGAAATGTATCATTAGTGTTGTATTGCTTCATTACATATATTTTGCGAATTCGTTTTTTAAAATAGAATTTTACTAAGTCCAGTGATGTGCTGCCCTATGGCTCTGTTTTGCCCCACCCCTACTTAAATGCTTCCGGCGCCGCTGACAATAAGCACAATTCAAACACTAACACCCAACCCAGTACTCAACATCGCACCTCCACCAATCAGTCAAACAGAGGGCACACTAAACAGATCACAACGGAGGCTCCTAGCTCAGCTAAGGAGCA
>JAUYWV010099410.1:0-13685 GCA_032274565.1 Nematoplana nigrocapitula | reverse complement strand
CTACATTACACAAACATCCTGTATACACCACATGATTTATAGGCTTATCGAATATTATCAAAATATTTATTTTATGTGGGCTAACATGTTTTACATTTAAGAAATAAAATGCAGTGGTGGATTTAGCAGGGGGCGCCCCCCCCCTATATAGGACACTAAAAATTTGCTCCACTCCAAAAACTGCGCCCTTAAGAAACAATCCTGAATCCCTCTATGAACTAACTAATACTATATCCCTCAGAGGACTAATATTGCACCCATGAAGAAGTAATCCCACGCCTCTCTATGAAATAATACTGCACCTCTCTATGGTTTAATACTGAGCCTCCAGACCCCCACCATATTTGCGTTCTCCGAATAGCTATTTCCCAGATATAGTGACCCCCAGATCACAGCACCTCCCCCTTTAAGAAAAACCTAGATCCACCACTAAAATGTAAGCTTGAATTTTGATTTATTTTTAACAACTCCGTTTAATATCGCATGTTTTTTCCTTTTTTTGGAAATGTCGGGCTCAGAAGTTCAGAATACAAAGGCACAAAAACATTTCATTAAGGATTCTACAAAAAACAGAAGTATAACTTTATTTTTCAAAGACCACCTATTTAGAAAAGTTCTCCATCTGAAGAACATAGCTTGAGGAATTTTGAATCATCTGAACTGGAATAACCTTCCTCATCTCAACTTACCTGTTTATCTGCTCAAGTTAGCACACTACCTGAACCAGGTCCTCCACTCGAAGAATATATCTTGAGAAATGTTAAAGCATATCAACTTGAAGAACCCTCATTACCATCTAGTATTCAAGTCACCTGTATATCTTCACAAGATAGTTTACCTGAACCATCTCCCTTGATTTAAACATCAATGTATCCTACATCTCAAGAGTCCACATCAGCTGTTTTCAATCATGATATTGGCAATTATGTAAATAAAAGGTCTATCATGACCTGAGGAAAAATGTTACCTATTGACAAAATAAATAGACACTTGATCTGGCTTTTAAGTTTCCAGCTGATCATGGAACATCAAGATGCTATAGAGTGGAATAGGAAATAACTTTTTAATGGCTTTGATATTCGATTTCAATAGATGGAGCACACTGCATAAATTGTGTATTATTTCTGTCATCATCCAGTTCTTTGATATTTAGACAAAAGCCATTCAAAGATTGGAAAAATGAAACTGAAATCTGTGTAATAAGTAATATTTTTTATAATATCTGACTTAGTATTAAATTAAAGGTTGGAATATGACTGGTCCAACACCATATGTAGTTGGTCACAAATTACTTGGGACACATGTAAAATTTTGAAAAACTATTTCTTATAGAATATTTTTATGTTGTAAAAAATAATGTTCTGATGTAATGCCTCATGCCTTACCCTGCCCGGCATGGCAGGGTTGGGGTTGGGCCTGATAGGGCTAGAAGCAAGGCAGCGGGGGATTATTACACCAATAAATTAATTGTTACATCAGAAAACAAATTTAATATAAAAAATATTTATTTGAAATTTTATAAGTGCCCCATTGTAATTTGTAAGCAACATAATTAAAATTTGATAGGATATGCGACCCTCCCTTAGCAACCTTTTGATCAAATTATTAGCGCCTTTTCTAAAATTTGGCTCCCTAAAAGTATAAGGATGGTTACAGTCTTGAAAAAGTTAGGAATTTTTAATATTTATTTGTTATTTCTATTTTTTTATAATTGCTATAAAATTATTTTATTAAAAATATAAAAGTTAATATATTTATTATTATTAGAATATATTATTATTTATTATTAAATTTAAAACTCTTAGATATATATAAATATTATAATTAGAAGTTATTAAACTAAATAATTTTTAAAGTTAAAGACAAAGGTAACTATTATATAAAGTATATTAAATATTATAGGATTTTATTATAAAAAGGTTTAAGTAAGAAAAAGTAATGTTTGTCAAAATAAATATTATTTTATTTAAGTAATTTGTAAGATTCAATTGTACCTTGCCTTTATATTCAGAAAAATGTTACATGTATATATATATATATATTATAATTGTTTTTAATCATTAGAAGACAACATTTTCTTGAATAGACTTTTAGGCCCATTTTGCCTATATCACTATTATAGAAGTTTAAAATAAAGATAAGTTTTCATATTTAATTGTTTTTCATTCAAGTAATAATGAAAAATATCATTGCTTATATCCAGACGCATAACAAAAATTACATATAAATATCAAAATTCAAAACACTTTTATTTGATGAATTAATACAGTAATTATGCAAGGAAACGACATTCTGAGCATTTGTACATTAGTTATAAGTAAATAATTAAAATAACGCGAATGAAAAATACCATGACAATAGTAAACAAAATATTTTTATACATAGCACAGATTAACAAAAATCTAACCAGAGAGCAGAGGAAATTTTAGTATTACTAAATTTCATAAAGCCGTTCCATAGAATACACAACCACTCGCCTTAGAGCAATGTTTGCAGTACTGTGTAGTTCCTCTACTTCTATTTACATCTGATGAAATCACATGTCAAAAGAAAGAACGAATTACAATCATGTATATTAGGCCTAATATCATCCCGCATGGTCTACGAAAATGAAGTTAGATGACTAAGCATTTTCAAAGTATATTGGACTAATTGAGACCATGATAGCATTAGTGCAAGAGCTGACAAGCATACTGCTAGAATTTGGTCAACAGTAGTGTATGTTTTAAGGAATTTTCACTGGGCGTCATTATATAACCACCATAAAAATAATAAACACATTGTCCTGTAATCCCTACACCATAAGATTTGTGCAAAACAAAACCATATGCCGCCCAGTACTACAATATTTTAATGACTGGACAAAAAAATTATAAATGTCGCCCAGTTACTATGTTAAAATCATAGAGTATATATCCATCTTCTTCTTTGACTGTCCATCGGAGTCGATGATGACTGCTATGCTGAGAGGTTAGGCTTGCATGCCCGCTGGTGGGCTGCAAGGCCTGCGTGTGAGCGACAGATTCGCCTGCAAACACCGCAAGCGAGGCCAATTGAAGCAAGAGTGTATGTCTTCTTTCGTGCGCTCGTTGGTAGTCCTTCTGCCGTTTCTCTTCTATACTGTTGATTGAACCCCTCACTGACTTTCTCCATTTGTTCCTATCCACGGCAGCTTGCTCCCAGGTGTCAGGGATGATGCCAGCATTCTTCATGAGTCTTTTCAGCACATCTTTGAGTATATACAGTATATCCTTACTCTATGGTTAAAGATATAGCCTACTCTGTCAGACAGATCTCACTATATATCTTAGACGACTAAACTGAACATATATTGTATATGCTGGTGAGCACAAATATAACTATCGGATCCTGTAAATTAAGTTGCACTCAAATGTACAGTAAAAGTAATGGAAACTATGGAATAATAATACGGCTTAGAAACGTTGTATTGCCATGTACAGTATTGGCAAGGCAAGACTCACGGAGGCTACAGACGACTGAAAATACAGTATATGGAATTTGATGTAGCTATAAATTAATAAAATTGCGGAAGTGACAAGGTTTTGCTAGTATTATCCGTAGTTTGACTGCATGTGTTCCAGATAATTGTTACACCAACCAGATTGAGGGCATTTATAAGAACAAAGATAACAAATGATAAAATATTAGTAAGATGCAAATTAGAAAGGTTGTCTTGTAATGTTGAAATTGACTTGAACGGGTTCCACTGATAATGCGAAAGACGTGAAAGGTGGAGAACACATGAAGAAGAATAGTTTAAAAAGATTCATTAAAGGCATGTTTGGGATGGAAAAAGCACCTGGATAAAAAATGAGAAACAAATTTTGGAATATTGTCCTACAAAATATTTTATATCACTCTCCAGAGAACGCTTGACGTTGACGTAAAATTTGTCTTAGTACGATTTAAGCGATGCACGTTCAGATGTTTAAATCGTACAGACAGAATTTGCATTTATATATGGACAGAGAGATGGACAAATTTATTATTAACTAGAAATTAGAAAATCAATAAATTGCATTCAAATAAAACAATGTTAAACATTGACGTTTTAGTAGTTGTTTATGAAGATACGTATGTAGTTAACGATTAGTATAGTATTATGACACAGAAAAAATTACGAAAATTATTTAATCAAAAGCGCCATAAAGAAAATGGCAATAGCAAACAAACTATAAAACAACATGAAGCCCAAAAAGCAAGTGAGTGTTTGTTTCTCCTCTTTAAAATGTGTTTGCTTTTGATGGCGTCTTGCCAGTGGAGCCGATATATAATCTATAAAAATAGTCAGTACACATGAGAAATAGTCCATTTCGTTTTCACATTGTTGTGTTTCTTACATATTTTCTAATATTTCCTCTTTTATGTGGTATTTAGAGACATGTTTAAAATAAGAGAGATTTTTCGCATGTGATCATTTTTTGTATCTAATCAATAGAGAAAGAATGTAATGGAATACTGCGCACTTTCATTTGTTTTAGATGAAAATCCACGCAAACCGAAGAACAATCGTGTTGATGGTAGTAGAGAGGAAGAAGAAGTGTGGTCCATGGTGTCCGAAGCTCACACTTGTTCAGTCGTCGATTCGAGTATATTCGACTGCGAAGACGACATCTATTTGTCCGATAACGATGTTTCTGCTGACGACAGCATGAAGACTCAAACCAGACATCTACGACTAGGTCCGAACGATTATTACAAGAGTAAACCTACAGCTGATCAGCTTCTTTCTACAACCGATGTTACAAGTTTGGCGACCAGCGATATGCAGAGCGAGATGAGGCTAAAGTCGAAGAACAAGGAGGTTGTCTATAGAACGACAAGAGGTTCCACATTGTCTTTGGCGAATCGATATCAGTATGGATCGTGTGTCAATTTGCCAGGTTTGCATAATATGAATCTGAAGGAATATTTGGAGAAAAAGACTAGCAGCGGTGCGAGCACCTCCACCAGATGTAATAGTCGGAACACGAGACCGAAGTGTCTTTCCACGCCAATTTCGCAGAAAAATACCGCCACTACACATCCAATGAATCCACTTCGTCGAAGTACTTCGAGTAAGTTAGAGTGTCGCGAAAGTAGAAGTAGTAGTAGTATTAAATGATTATTATACAGATATTTGTGTGATTGGAAATCGTCATATCAACCTGAGAAACGTAGTACACTTTTTTGGTGACAAGTAAAGAACAAGAAGAAAAAATAATAGTGAACAGGTTGTGACACTAACCATTGAAAACAGAACAACGCACAGCAGAAAATGCGGAGCTAAATGCGCTTTATACCCGCTTCAAATTTACCTCTATTGATTTGAGTGTTTTTATTGGTCAATCAAAGGCGGTAAATTTGAATTCAGGTCTTCGACCGGTGCATCTTTATCAGGTTGGATATACATAAATTTGGGGACAGAGAAAATAAAGACTATATTGTTTACTTTCCCGATTTGAATCTTCAAGTCTTCAAAATCTGTGATTAGAAAGAGATCACCAAGATTTACATATTGGTGTAAGATCGGTTTTGTATTTTGTCCAAGGCGTCACTTTAAAGGGTTGCTCAATCCCATGTTGACCAAAAGAATTTTTGCTGAACCTCAGGCAATCAGATACAGTGCAGTGGGACGTATTATTATGAAGCACATAATCAATGACCAGTGAAACTATACTTTCCTGTCCTCATACATTAAGTGGTATAAAGGATTTACACCCCTGCTTTTATCTATGTTGAGTATACTGCATATTAAAAGTTTTTTTACTTATTAGTGAAGGGCTATTGTTGCGTTCTCTTGGAGAGCCAAAGATACGATCGAGGGGAATAATACCTCGTGGAACCTCCACGGCTTACAATTACATCCCGAATACACTTGTGCATGATGTCAACTAATGTCAATATTAGCATTATAACAATATAACTAAAGCCAATAGGTGATCCATGCGTTTGTTAGAATTCAACGACCTGTAATGTGCAATCTTGCAGTCGCTTGAATTTAACTCTACTGCGAATCGCGCTTTCATCGAGAGAATGAAATAGCACTCGACTCGGCTACAGAATGCTATATACCCAGTAAAAACAGTATGTACCTTGTTGTCTATAGTAAAATAATTAAATTTTCGTGTATTAAGCGCCAGTATTAATGAAATTTTTAGTAAAACATCTGATGCACTTTTGTTTACTCCAGTGCTACTGGTTATTTGTTATTGATTATAATTTGGGAACTTTAATCCATCGCTGTCCGAATACTACTCACCGTCATGTCCTTGAAAGCGCTGCCATAAAGGTCAACGCGGATAAGTGTTTAAGTTTTTCAAACAATGATGACTCAGTAGGATATACTCTTCTAACTTGTTGTCCGTTATGTCCTTGATAATGGACAGATGTTCTAGACAAAAACGTCGAGTTTTATTTTAATGTACTTTAGTTTAAACAAACTTTCTTGTGCATTCGATGTGCCTTTATTTTCTTTGTGCAACTTAAAATAGCTATACACACAGTTACTCTAAGTGCAAAATACACTTAAAAGTGTAATAATAAGGGTTAATTTGAGAATGTGAAATTATGATCTCCTGACAAATTTGAACACCCGATTTTCATACTCAGCATGAGAATTTCAAATAAAATGCCTTGTCTGCGTGGATTGTAAATAAAAATTATTAAACCTTCTACATTTCAACATTTCCTCTCAATAATTTTTACCCTCACGCAATATGCCAATAATTGTCGCAGACAACTGTTTCCATGTAAAGTGATTGTCAAATAATAAATCTCTGAATATTCATTTTGACAGCAGAGCAATTAACTTCATAAATTATAGAAATTTGATAGTTAACTTTCCTGGATTCTTTGCACGTATTTATTTATTGTTGCATAATGAGAAAATCTTTAGAAAGATTCTATTATCTGGATATAAATCTATTTAACTGATAAGGAAAATGTACAAAATTTGTTAGGAAAGCTCCATTTTGTTGACTAAATAAATACCATTTTTATGCTGTTTACTAACATGAAATTGGATTAAACTGGATTTTTTGTTTTCCGCAGATTTATCTCGATCCAAAATAGGACTTTCCCAATCATCACTGATTTGTCTTCCCCGTTCAGAGGTGAGTAGAAAATCTTCTGAACTTTTGTGTAAATGACATTGTCGATTATGTTCGCTATAGCTTTCGCCTCGATTCTGATTAGCATTGGAAGAATTTCAATATAATTCTTTCCTAATCACCCATGTATTTAGGAAAAAAGTGTGCATATCGCGCTCTAGTTAAACGATTCAATCTTTGAATGAATCTATTTTCATTTGTTTAACTTCGTGGTGTATCCACACAGTCCACATCGAGTCCGTTTACTCTATATAGCAATGAGACGATGCGATCGGCTGTCATAACGACCGATGTTACTCTCTCGCTACCTCCTCCTGACATTTCTCTTTACCCTTGGTTTTGACAAATGAGGTCCTCCAGTTCTGACTGTCTAACATAGAATCGATTTTTTTCAGATCATGGACTCCAAAGGTGAGAGACAGGATTTAGGATGTAATAGCTGTTTCAGATTTTGTTTTGTTTTATATTTAATCAAATAATCCAAATATTAATGGCACTTATTATTATTCAAACTTTCACAAAAAATATTTAATATATTGCTTACTTTATAACAACGGATAGAGTACGTGAAAAACTGTACATTTAGAACGAAAATTGTGCATCAACCGTTTTAAAACAAGACATTTAGGTTTAGAAAAAATGCACGGTGAAGCACTTCTTATGTCTGTCCCCTCGGTGGGCGAATGTTAAGTGTAACCTGTGGGGTCCCAACCCTGAAATGGAGAGATAATAAAAGAGCCAAGAAAAATTGCGGCATTTCTGAGGAAAGTGGGCCGGACGGATCCTCCTCTGGACGATGATGTTCCTGGCCCCACCAACATCCCCGACGCTGGGGAAGGCGTGGAGTGAAGAAGAAGAAGAACAGTCTTAGACGACACTCTTCAGCTAGGCCCACATCACTCCGGTTTCCCAAGCTCTCTTTCTTTTCTCCTGAGGAGTTAATCTGATTAAAGCCATCTGGAACTGCAGCCTCGTCATTTTTCATGTAGTCTTCATGGCCCGGATGATTTCTGTCTTGGGTAGTAGACAAGCTCCTCAAGCACAGTTGGTGTCGTCTTGCGATCGGGAAGGGTGCTACACCTATACATTGGGATACTGCTTCTTGTATTCCTCCCAGAAGTCTGACGCCTGCTCTGGTTAGGCTACCAAGCTGCGGTGGTCATTGATTTCCCATTTTGTGGATGTTGATGATTGTCGGCATTCTAGCGTGAAATGTTGCATTGTCTCAGCTTCGAGGTTGTCAATTTGGCAGAGACCAATATGCTTGGTGTAGGCACGCAGCTCAATTGAGTGGCCTGTTCCGATTCGTCTAAGGCTACGTATCTAGCATTTTTTGCCTATCTTCTTTTCTTTCTTCTTCTTCTTCTTCTTATTCCCGGTCGGGGGGGCGCGTCAGCACCCCGATCTCCCTCACGTCGTTGGGGTCGCAGTTGTTCAGCAGTTGGAGCTATGCGGTGGTGGTCAGTTTAGCATTTCATCAAAGAGCTCAATCTATACCGAGATTTCTGTTCAGCTTTACTGGTGATAGGGATCTTATCATTCTTGTCCCGAGCTGGTTTCACATGTTTTATGCCTAGGCGGCACTATTTATGTATCTTCTCAATACGTGCGCCATTCCTTTCTTAGCGATCCTCTTCATTTGCTGAACTTGACATGGTTCACTTTCTGTTTCCAATTTTTGTTTTGCTATTTTCTTTCTTCGCCCAGATTTCCTTCCCAAAACTTCTTTACGGGATTTCTGATTTTAATTGTTTTTTCTTCTATAGATCTGGCAACACCTGAAAAATTTGTTATCATGTTACAACTGAATTCTTCTCTTCTTTTTCCTTGCTGTCCTTTAGAAATAAAAGTTGAACTTACAGTGTGTTTGATCTGTTTGTCACGCTTTCCGTCTGATAAATTTCAAATAATTTTGTGTATTATCTTGCCTAAAAAACATCTCACCATTCTCATTGTACGTACGTACATGATCCGTGCTTTCCCATGACGAGTCTATAATGATCTGTAAAAGTTTAATTTTGATGTGTTGATTAGTGCGTAGTACAAGACAATATTGATTTTTATCAACTTGTTTTTGACGAGACAGACGATCATGCTATTTAGCTCTCGTGTAGCCTCTGAAGACACTAACAATCAATCCTATTTCTTGAGTGTAGTCATGAAGTTGAAGTTCATTAGGGATTATTAACAAATCGAAAGGGAGACTGAAACCGTTAGAAACACAACTGCAGGAAAATATATATAGTGTACGAGTGAAGAAAAAAGGGGTTAAGCAGAGGCGAGTAATAAACATTGAAATAAGTAATTGCTAAGGTACATGAATAAATAACCAGTCTAAATAAGATAAAAATGGACACAAAAAATATGCGAATCTGTCGATCTAGTACTGGTGTGAGAAGAAACGATGAGATGACAGCAAGTAATTCAAAGTAGGAAGACACTGAGTAGTGCAGAAGGGGGGAAACTGCGCTGCTACCTGTTTGTGTTGGATTTGAAGGCAAAAAGACACCGGTAGCGGATATAAATCCGTATTTGAGGTTGACTGTGAAGGTCAAGGAGAGGGATGAGATCGTTTCCCCCTACTTTTCCACACGTGGAGCGAAAGTATGTTTTCGCTCCCCCACTCTCTGAATTGTGGTACCGCATTATACTTCCATAATCGGAAGAGACAATCGGTGAAATCCGTCACCGAATTGAAAGTTAGATCTACGACATGTCACATGAATGAATGAAAATGGTGGACTCAGTCAAGGGATTACTATATATGTATATACTGTAGACGTTAGATTGATTTAACCTAACCAGGTTCTTCTATAATTTAACTCTCTGAAAGTTGCTCACAATTGGCCGATAATCGGCCACGCTTAGCGTGCAAACGAAGGGCCACCGGAAAAAATTTTAAAGCAAAGTACATTCAAATGTGTCATATCCTCGTCAAATTAAAGACCATCCTCATCATCTTAGGACTGTCAGAGTGATAACCAGCATGAAGTTAATAAAAGTCCCCACCAATTTGTACGCAGCTACCTACCAACGATCGGTACGTGCCATCAACGCAAGATTAAATGCCATGGTGTGTAGAGGGTAAATCCAAAAAAGGATGTTTGTCAAGTTGTTTGGAGCAGTGGTCATTTTTGTACTGGGATTCTGAAACTGAGACTGTTCTTTGTTTTTCGTTCCGATATGTACTATCGTTTGAAGTTACATATCCAACGACCTAATGTAAATGGTTTTCTCCAATTGGAAGAAATGTCCTCTTATATTCAAATATCATGCAAGCTCTCGCGCGCACATGCGATCAGTGGAAAAAATGGGAGCATTACATATATCTGCATGGTGAGTTTCTTGATGAGATGGTGGTAAAACAGAAGAAGAAGGGAAACGAATACGACCGTTTTCAAACGTTTCATTCATTTTCTTGGATAGCAAGGATTGCTAATGAGGGGACACGATGAAAAACAAATATATTTATATCGAAGCAACTTTTTAGAAGCTTTGCAAGACGTGTTTCACAAATTGATTCTTCCCCGAAAGAGTGGCTACAAAGGAAACACAATTTTACTTCTAAAATAGTACAGAATGAAATTATGGTGTTATTTTCTCATCATATTATTCAAAATATTCGCTCTGATATCATTAACACAGTTTATTAAATCTATATATATATACAGTATAAAACAGAAAATCTGTGTCTGTCACACCCCCGAAATGAGCTTGGCGGCCGGACCGTTGGTACCACGGACCCGAAATTTTGCATGAGTGACCCCCTCAACCATGCGGGTAACATAAGCCAGGTTTTGTTTTGATTGCTGGCTTGGTTTGGACTTGGGCCGAGTTCTCAGGATTGGCCTATAGGAGAAGCAGTAGGCATTTGATTTCTGCAGTAGTCATTGTTTGCCACCCGTATAGCGCACGGGTATTATCAGACAAGAAGCTTTTATTTCCTCCCTGTTAATGCCGGGTATGTCAGCTAGTTTATATAAGTCTAAATTTTCGCTCATTGCAGACAGTACTATTGATTTATTGTACTGTATATCTCAGCAGGACTAAATGTGTGAGGCATATTGACGAAGATCTGGAAGATTTTGAAGTTCTTGATTTGTTTTCATCAACTCTTAACAGAAAGTTTTAGACTATGTGATAGCGAGAATACCGTTTTGGCGCTGAAAAATGCGCTCTTTTGTCTCAATTTGGAACTAAATAATTAATTCTAAATGGCCAAAGCTATTATGACGCCGCCAACATGGCTGGCTGGGCGATTGAATGGAGTGGCTGCAGGCTCAACCAAATTATTACCGAAGCTGATTTGCGCATTGTACCGCACACTCATTGAACTTAGCAATTTAAGAGACCCTGGATGCGATTCTTGAAATATATGAGACGGTAGGGTAGAAACAGTGAAATGGCTTAACAGAGGCCTGCAATTTTGAAATTTTGCTCGGAAGACAAAACGAGCATCAACAACCTACGGCCTTTTGTCCTACAATGTAGATTATGCAAAGACAAGCCTTACTCAGTGTACTCGAAACATTTTCTGCTGTGGGCAAGAGCTTACATTTAATAATCAAAGATGAATTAGAATTGGTGCAAAAGCAAGATGTTTCTTGAATCGAATCAACTCGTTCAACACTGTTTCTCATCTTTATTTACTGGAATACATATTGACAAAATCAGAAAATTGGAATAAAATGCTTCGGAAAAAAAATTCTTATCACGATGTAAGGTCATACTGGTGATTTTCTTCAATTGAGATTTTTCTGGTATTTTGGAAACGTGTTTGTTTATTCCAAGAGAAGCATGATTCCGATGAGCCGGTTCTTCCGAGGAAACGGCAAAATTGATAAAAAGTTCTATTTAAGGACCACAATGTCAGGTTTATAATGACAAACGTTCACAGCGATTATTTCCGCAAAATTGACCTGTTTTGCATTGCAAATGAAGTTTTTTTATTGACAGATAATCCTATCTATAATTAGAGAAATGTATGTCTGTATGACCGGTATTTATCTCCCAACTCTCTTGACGGATTTGCATGCTTGATGACTCAAAATAATGCTACGGGTAACATGAGAAAAATAGCCACGAGATGCAAAATTTCTAATTGAGAGGCCCAAAGCAGAAAAAAACCAAAACCATGCTAATAGAGGATTTCCAGTATTCGTAGGAATTTGAATACTGCAGTAGGCGATTGCTGCATTAAAAATCAATATATGGTATACTCATAGAATACTGAATTTGAATTCTAGAGTAGCTGCTAGTTACAAAGCTAAATCAATATATTACAACTTAAGAGTATTATAACGAAATTGAATTGAAAACTGCTTCTATTCAGTATGTGTTTTTAAAGTTTGTTTGTTTGATGTTTGTCAGTTTTTCTACGTTGATCAATGGTAGCGCGTACGTAACAATTTGATGCATTTAATGATGCTCTATGCGCTGCATGGCAAATCAATATGCTACAGATAAACGAAAATTTATTCATGCACGTTTTTCACTGTCAATTTTCGGGGTCCAACTTTTTAATGATCTATTTGTCATTTCCCATAACAAACCGCGCTCGCTATAGCCACTCACTATACGGGTAAACCTATTGTTATTGTTTATAAGGTAATATAGTTAAATAAATTTAGTTAAAATCAATATTCACCGGCGAATAAGTTTATAAATTCCTTCCACTTTGCAAAAAAGCGAGATCACATTGGTGAGACTCGTAATATTGTTTACAAAGAGATACAGTACTTTAATTGTTACGTTATGTTCATGGATTTATGCCTATGCTTGCAATAACAATCATGCGTTTTAATCTTGTGTGATGTTCATGGACTAAGTTGCTTATTTTTTATTAATATACTCAGTATTGTTCTAATGAATTAATCTGGCCTACTGCATAATTCAAATTCCTTCGCAGCAAAAACATGTTTTTTGGGGTATTTTCTGCGGTGGGCCTCTCAATTAGAAATTTTGCATCTCGTGGCTATTTTCGCATGTTACCCATTGGCGTAGCATTTTTTGAGTCATCAAGCATGCAAATCCGTCAAGAGAGTTGGGACAAAAATACCGGTCAGACATACATACTGTACATACATACATACATTTCTCTAATTATAAATCGGAATAATGTAATTCATAGTGAATTTTATATTAGGGGTTTCTGGTATCAATTTTTGTATATCGTTTATGTCGTTTCTATTTGTATTTTATATGTCTGATGTATCCCTTGTAGCTCCCTGTGTGCAGAGCAAAATAAAATTATTATTATTGTTGTTATAAAGCTTTGAAGCCAATTAATACATATCCACTCCGTAATCAAGCACTGACTAAACCTTACTCTGGTTTCATTAGGATTCTGCTGGAGTATTGCTCTCCTCTGCTTGTTGGCCCGGCCTCTGACAGTTTTCACCATCGTTGCCATAAAGTCATCCATAACGACTCAAACTACACCTGTCTGGATAGTCTCACACACGGGCGCTATGAGAACATCAACCCTATCCTACCCGGGGGGGGGGGGCGAATCGGCCCGCGCTCTTTTGTTTTTACTGGCGTTTTTTAAATAAAAGACGCAGCAACATGAGG
>JAUYWV010099399.1:0-13687 GCA_032274565.1 Nematoplana nigrocapitula | reverse complement strand
GTGCGAGAATAAATTATTCTTGCACTAGTGCAATAATCTCCTTTCCAGGTCAAATAATCAATCAATAAAGTTTGAATACTGCATAGTAAAAAATAAATGAATATATGCAGTTGGAAGGTCCTATCGGCACATTTTCAACATTTGTCGCAGAGTATAATTTTTATGTCAATATACGATTTTTCGTCTGATATAATACGATATTGAAAATTTGAAGGCAACTAGGTCTGAATAAACCATCGTTTATTATACCCTTCTTACGTTTGGGCCATGTATCTTTTCCTCGACAGGCCGAGACTTTTACATGCAGTGCCATAATTCTGAATTATTATTTACACACAGCCACCCTATACTCAGTTGATTTTTGGAAATGTTGTGACCATTTTTTTGCTCAAATATATGATTTCGTAATAAAGAGCATGAATTAGTAACACTTCTACAAATCAAAATGCTCTGCTTACTTTGCTAAGGCAGCTATATGTAGAGTATATACCGAATAAGTGAAACCGGTTGTCATTCATTTCTCAACTGGATAAGAAAAGGGGGGGGGTCATTTTCCGATCCAACCCAGATCTAAATAGATCTCACCTGTTGATGATGGTGATATTATTTACCTCACTGGTGTCCTTAGACATGTCCATTAAGTGAATCGTGTGCATATGTGAGATATAGGTGAACCAAGCCGCTAGTGTGCCTCTGTTTTCCGTATCATGTATAAGATCTAGCTTGCCAAGAAATCTGAGCTACAGATATTAACAACCTGCGGTAGAGTGTGAGAGGAAGAGAAAATACTATTTGACATTTTATACAAGAAACACAGATAGGTTTGTTTAAAACTGGCTAAAACAATAAAAAGCAAAGAATTAAAAAACTATTTCTTTACGTCAGCTACGGTAAATATTAGAAAAGTAGTAATATATTTTGGTAATTTCGAACAATGATATACAGTTTCCAGAAGCGACAAATCACAATATCTGTATTGCAGTGTTCGGTAAACCTCAAAGAAAGTGGAAATCAATGTAGTTGAAATCCTAATATTATTTGACCTTTTTTTATACATTTGTGAGAAGGAATAGCATTTATATATTTTTTTTCTAGTTTTAATTCTTTATTTTTCCAACTGAAAAACAGTAAGATTTTTTGACAGTATTCGAAGAATGGTGTTCACACTTCTCACACATCTCTCTCTCTCGCTTTTACAAAAAGATTTACAAAAAGATTCTCCTCTGCCTGGTGACCTACCAATTCTGACTTTCTTTTCGACTAACTGTTCTTTTGTCATCATGTTTTCACGACTATTGATGTTTGCTTTTAATCGGTATTAGTTATTCGATCTGCTTCATTATAGCTGCTTTGGCTCTTTCTTGTAGATGAGAGGGTTGCTGCTTGTTCGAAACTGTATCGCCCTTATTCCTTTGGCGAAGGTTTACGAAGAGTCCCCAAAGGCGTTGGGAGAAGACTGGCCCTGAAATGCATTACATATAGAGGAGAGAAAGGGTGATATTCACTTTACATGAGTGGTCCTCGCATTGCATCAATTTTTCAAATTTCATGTAACGTAATCTAGCATGTTTCTCTCTCAGTTGCTGATAATGTTAATGTTGAATGAAATTGGTGATGTAGGACAAGGCAATGGGATCGTAATCGTTCTGGTTTTGCGTCACCATGAGAATGACCACTTTTATTTTGTGCAGATTTTTAACTCTCTATTTTCTAAATGCGTTTCGGTTATCTCTAATCAGCGTGCAGTAAATTCAGTTTGGTGTGTTAATTTGTAGCGCATATACGACGTAAGTACTTTTTAGCTTTCTTTACTTTTAATTTATTCTTCCTATTTGTTTCCTTACGCTTCTGCACTTCATTGTTCATAGATGATGCCATAACAGTCCACTGCTAGCTTTTCCAGATTTAATTATACATGTTTTAGCGTTTTTCTATGCAAAAAAATAATTTTTTGAAGTTATATATGTTTGTAATAATGTAATAATGAGTTTAAACTCCCCATGCACCATAAAGAATGACTTCAGTAATTATTATTTGTAACTGTAGTTTACTTCTTAATAAAATTGTAGCCTGATTTATTAAAATATGGAATTGTTTGTGTATAAAATTGATTTCATAAAATGTTTTAGAAAACCTCTTTTTTCGGTATTCTTATTTGATGTATAATTGTAGGAGAGTAGAGATGTCTTATTGATTGATCTTTTATTTTTAAATGCAGTTATAAGACGACGTTGTTCACAGCTCAATGAAATATTTTGTGTTTATGTATACGTTTTAATCGCACGTTCCAGACGCTTCCGCAGCGCCCGAACGCAACCAAGGTACTGGACTGCCTGGCAATGAATCCCTTTCTGTGGACGAAGTGAACATTATCAAGGTTTGTCAATTTGTAGCGCACTAGAAAAGTCATTTTATACATAATAATAATCTTAATATGTAGTAGATTGTGTAAAGCAGAAGTCGTAAACTTATCAAAATATTCTCCATTTTATTTCATTAATAAATGAGTAATTCGTCTTCTGGTGTATTCTACCCTAATGAGAAACAAGAAGAATGCATATATCAATATATCATACCAATCTGAATGTAAATTCCGCCTCCTTCCCATATGCTTAGGTGACTGATCCGTTTGTCAAAATGTGAACATCTGTGAGTTCCTTTGGCACACGAGGGATTCAAATACATAGTTTCATTACAGAATTCTTCTGAGACATCTGAGACAATTTTTGGTCACGTAGTACACAGAAATTCAGATGCAAAGAATGCTCTTCCAATCGCTCTGTCAATTGTCAGAAGTCCAACAGACTGGCAGCGAACAGGCAAAGACTTTTATTTAACCATTTCGTTTATGAGTGTGTCTGCTCGCGTAATTTGGATGACCACGGAAAGGAAATTACCTACTGAATTCTTATCGGCGTCTTGGATTTCAGGAGCAAATTTATATTCACCTGAAATAAATTTAGTGGTTGTTTAGTGTGCCTAGTCCTTCTAGTTGTTACATCAGTGCGGCCACTCCCTGCGGTTTTAACGTATTTGCTTTTTCTTGTATCTGCATTTTAATTTTAATATTAATTGCTGTTTTTTGCTCTGCTGGTTTGTAGGTGTTTTCTACAAAGAGTCAAAACAGCCAAAAAAATTATATTAATTCTTTACTAGGGCACAATTTAGAGAAGGGCCCTTAACTTTTATACTGTATACACCGTGAAGGAAAACAGTTAGTTTTATTTGGGTTTGAAAATGATATCATCCAAACGATGGCCTCCATTCGCCATACTCGTTGGTGGTCAATTACTAAATTTTTCGATCACTGTTTGACGTTTAATTAATTTGTCAATCGTTTTGATCATTCCTCATATACCTTAGCTTGTAGGTAACCCCAGAGATAAACATTTCGACTGCAAATGCACGATGTACAACTACATCAGCCCAAATCATAATGGGTACCTAAAAGAAAAAATAGAATAAGCCATTAAAAATATTTAAGAAAACATTAAAGACAGACGGTAAACCTTAGCTCTATAAAGACATTTTTACCTCCTACCTAATACTTTTACAGCCTTATATCAATTGCCTTGTAAAATTTGGCAGATTTTTTGCTGAACCCTGTAGTACCGTATTATTGAAAGTTTTTCATTTTTGTTTTTAGTAATTTGCATCCACGTTTTGTTTTCTTCATTTTCCCCATGGCTTGCGTTATACTTTCCATTATATCGAGTGGCAGCACTGTATATTATAGTGTCTAATTAATTATTTTTAAACTTTCAACCCAAAGCACTTAATCTGCACAAGTATTTAATAGATAACACATCTCGCTCGTTTTTTATCCATTGTTCTAGTCGGTAACCGATGTGGCTAGGGTCCGTTGTGTCATCTAGTCGTAGTAGCCTTATGGAGTTGTCAGCTTAACCTTTAGTACCTACTTAGCAAGGTGTAGTACCACTGCTCCGGCTATATTATAAATCTTAAATTAATGATTTTGTTGCTTTCCTCTTCCTCCACCCTAGGGTGCGCTTGACCTCACGAGTAAGTGCGCCAAAGACGCTATGGTGCCTCTCCACTCGGTCTTTATGCTCTCCTCCAACGAGGCAGTCGATCGCGAGCAGTTGTTGAAGGTAGGCTTTCTTTGCAACTGGATCACTGACTGATCAAATCCGTTCTGATTGCTTTCATAAAGCGACCGCGGCGATTAAAACCCTGCGCTCGTGTAATCCATAGGAGTCATAATACTCAGTAAGGCCATTTCCGAGCCTTTGTTTGTTTGACTTTCGGCTATATAATCTTCTTATCAAGATAAACTGAAGTCAGGTGGGCCGAGGTTACTACGTTTGAAATAATTTACTAAATATTGTTCAGATTTCGTCGTAGAGAGGCGGGCAGATTTAAATAAATCTAGACTTTATCAATTTAATGAGAAATAGTGAAACAATTCTATTTCAGAGTATATTTTTCAATTTTCTGTAATGAAAAAATGAACGCGTAACTCAATTTTCGCTGCTTCTTTTTCATAAAATTTTAATTATTCTCCGTTAAATAGAAGGAGGATAAGATTGGCATTTCTAAAACTCATTTTAGCAGTGTTAGTTTATGTAATCGTTCAAGTATATTTGGCTAGAAGTTCCCATTACAGGTTGTGTGTAGAGGCTCTCAACCGCTTTGTAAAGTTTCTTCGACATGACACCCGCGGTTCTCATGTCATCCTTAATATCTGTTCGCCTATTTGATTCGCAGTATGTATGAGGAGTAAGCTAATAAATTAATTAGAACTTGCTAAATCTCTTTTAATGGGCATTTTTAAAATACACAGCAAAGCTTTAAAACTGCCGTGTTTAAAAATGTTAATTTCTCTGTATCATAAGAAATGATTTAATCCTCTTGCTGAATATTTAGAAAGGCGCACGTTTAAGGACAGTTCTGAAGTTTTTACCCATAAAATGTAAAATAACTGCATTGTCAATAGTTGTTAAATATTTTTGTAAGAGATCTGTCACTTGATAGATCAGTCGTGCTTTAATGAGGCGCGAGTCGAACCGCCGCGAGACAGAAACCTGGATGCAATTCACAAACGACTATGCATGAAATTAATAATAATATAGCAGCTATCACCATCGACTATTGGAATAATGCTTTTAACAGGTATACTGACTGGCGCCAGAATATGTTGTATATACCTGTATTGTTCAATTGCGGTATATCAAATCTATTTGGAAATTCATTTGTGCAACAGCAGTTTATTTATGTGTCTTAATATTAAAATCACGATTTCAGATTCGGATATTGGCCACCTACAGTTGACCGAGTCATTAGTCATTAAGATCTGGGGCGGGTACATTAAACAACTTAAATTTTTCATTTATTTTTAAACCTTAATGTAAACTTTTAATTACAAACTACTTGTAGAAGATTTTAAAATCTATATAATTATATGTCTTCAGTTAGAGAAAAAGGTTGCAGTCTCATAAAATCGTAACACCACAACATAACTGAAGTGTTTCGGGAATTGCAGAGCTTCTGTTTATTAAGGAATCAATTGAGTCGCGATATCATTGTATAAAATGGAAAACCTTTCTCGACAAGACGAAATGTTTTAAAAACTTCACCGTCATTATAGTAATGCTAAGGATTTCTTCTATCCCGAAACAGTCTATTTCTGCGCAATGTTCTTCTTAAAAGTGCAATCTATGGCATAATAATATTCGCATAACAATTATAAATGAACGCTTAAAGTAAGATGGACGTCACTTAACTTTCCGTTTAAATTGTGTTATTAAATTGAGATAGTTGTTTATTGCAAGGTGCCCTTATTGCTACTCGTAATGTAGAAATCCCTATTGGCTCGAACAATATCGTTTTTTAGTTAATAGTAAAACTTTTACTATCTTTATTCGACCATATACCTTGTAAAATATCCTCATTAATTCAGTTTTAAGTTCTGGTGATGTTTTTGACAATCCCACACTGTTCAGATTCTGTGTTACGCTCATTCGAGAATACCTGTTTATCTGGGATCTGATCGACGAATGATCCAGGGGATTCTGATCACCAAGATGATGGTGTTGGTCAATCCAGAGGAAACTGTCGTAGTCCAGGAGTTGATGCAAGATAGCAAGTGCTTCCGTGCCATCCCCTATGTAACCGAGACAACACCGCTCTACGATTTGCTCAATCTTTTCCAGACAGGAAAAAGTGAGTTCACCACTAATCTACTTTGATATCAGGTTTCTCGGTTTGCTAGGAGCCTCAAAAGAAAATCTGAAGTGTTTCATACGTATAAAATCGATCGGGCAGTCTAGCCAAGTGTCTATGCCTTAATAGCAGACCCAGACACAGTTAATGCGTTGCTCCAGATTAAAATCTGTCAGAATACGGTGCCCTCTAGCCGCATCAAGTCCGGGCCATCATTTTTCCGATGCGATGGAGATAGGCGGTGATTAGGGGTGAGTGACTCGTGCGGAGCTAAGCCAGGGAGTTCTCATCGCGTCTGAAGAGAGGAGAGTGCAGGCTCTGTGGGTGACGCAGTGGGATCAGCTAAGTAGGTGCGAGAGTCGGAGAGTCCGGTGAAGTGGGAGATCGCGCGGCGGGCTGAGATATAAACAACTGGGTCGGTCGGAGAAGGACGGAGTCTTCCTAGCTTCGTTTTCTGCATCGCTGGTTGGTTGGTTGGTGTTACCCGACCCCTCCCGGAGGATGGGTGGCAGCGCGCGGCCGCCGAGGCCCAGCAACCGGGCAACTAACCACGGCCGTCTCCACAGTTCGATGAGGCCCACCGTCTCGCCAAAGATGGCAAGGCGGAGTGCCGAAGAAGAGGGACAAGAAAGTAGCAGATGACAAAGGTCATGCTGGCCTTCTCCGCAGGAAGGGCAAGAGGGGGAATCGGATTGACCAATTCGGTGGAGGTCAGATTCAAGGAGGATGGAGTGCCGTTGTAGCGAAGGCGCGAAAGCTTTCGACGGGGAAGGAGAAGCTCACCCGAAGAAGTATCTGGAATCTGGTGGTCTAGAAGTTTGTTGCGAAGAGATGACCGCCAGGAGGAAAGAAGAGAGTGGTGGATGAAAGAGGAGTTTGTAGAGTGAGAGATTGGAGCATTGAAAGAAGAGGTGGCGCCGGTCTTGGGTAAGGATTCGTCGGCCCTGTGATTGCCCTTAAGGAATAAGTGCCTCGGAATCCATTGAAGGTTTACCGTTACACCCAAGCCGTCGAGTCGTTCGTGGGAGGACCAGATAGAGTGGAGGTTGGAAGTGACAAGAAAGGGCGGCCCGAGTTGAAGGAATAGTGATGAAAGAGAGTCCGAGAGGACTCTGATGGAGGTGAACCAGCAGATGTCTCTGTCCCCAACCGCCCAGGTCAGGGCCGCGCGGATGACTGAGATCTCCGCGATTAAGCTGGAGCAATCCTCTCCCGCTGGTAGTGAGAAATCATCGCTCTGGTCGCACAGGTTACAGAAAATCGTTGCGCCAGCGCCATCTTTTCCGTGCCGGCCAAGCACAGCTCCGTCGGTCCACATTGTCAGATGACATGGGGGCAGCTCATTGAGATGAGCGGAGGCCGCGGTAAGCGAAGGTGGGGAGGGTCAAGGCGTTAGCATGGGACTGAAAGAGAGTGATTGACGGTGAGGTTGGACACAGGGGCCCAGGGTAGGATAGGGGAAGATGAGAAAGAGGGGTTCGCGAGGAAAAGGATCAAGCTGGCGAGTGATGGGATGAGAGATAGAGAAATGGCGCCAGGAGGAGCGAGACAAGAGATGCTGGTGTGAAGGGGATGTCGCAAGATACAAGAGCGGGTGGGAAGATGGGAGGCGACGATCTGTCGAAAGCTGAGAGTGGTGTTGATGGAGGGAATGCCTAATTCCAGGTGAAGGAGAGGGGTAGGAGTAGAGGCCAAAGCATCCAGAGATGATCCTGCATGCTTGGTTGTTGGCAGTTTCAAGAGGGCGAAGATTAGACTTGCCGGCGAAAGGGAACCAGGCTGGAGAAGTATAGGTAAGACTGCGGGTGAAGGTCTTGTAGACGGCAGCTAGCGACTATTTAGAAGGGCCCCAAGGGCAGTGAGAAATGGGTTTGAGGGCTTTAAGGCGAGGGAGGATTTTGGACCGAAGTTTAGAAGTGTGGGAAGAGAAAGAGAGCGTGCGGTCAAATGAAAGTGAAAGTAGGGGTGGGGTTAAAGGAGAGAGAGGAGTAGTTGGGCATATCTTCGGGCTCAACTCCACGCTCAAGGACATCTGGAAACACCCCAACGGCACCATGCAGCTTATCAGGAGCATGGGCCGTGCCAACCGGAGCTTCTAGCGCGCTTGGGTCTTGAAGACCCCGTCTTTATCCGTGCCAGATTGCACAGGGGGGCAACGTGGCTGGAAGAAGTTGTTTGGATGTGGACTTGACGAGGGTTCATGGAGAAGAAAGAGACCCAACATTTGGTGGGGTTGAGCAAGAGGCGCCGTTCAAAGTATCCTGGACTGAAGATGTCGTCTTACAGAACTGTGTGAGGACCACATGGCCAGGTCATCCGCACTGATTGAGGAAGGTGTGATGAAATGTCGTCAACAAAAAGAAGAGTGCGAAATTACGACTACAGGTCTTTTCTATGGTGACGGATACTGTGTCAATCGTGAGCTGAGCCAGTCGCTTTTCCATTAGCACATTCTTCACTAAAACATGTTTATGCTCCTTTTTCAGCAACCTCAATTACATTTTGATAAAAATCTAGTGTTAATTTCACATGTTATTATACTGAACAATTTAGATTTCTTATCTCGGAAAAATCTCCCAAAATCGACATTTTAAATAACCAGGAATTTACAGTGGTTTTATCTTTATTAGTACCTCACAGTTTCAATAGTATGCTTCTATATCACTGATAATCAAAATTCCACATCTGAAAAAAAATCACCTCACCTATATAGTCGTTTTGACCAAATAATGCACGCTTGGGATGCCAGGCATCAACTGGCTCATAGTCTGGCAATTTCACTGGAGGAGAGTCTTTCAGACGTGGTAGGAGACCACCAGAATATATCTTTGGATTGTAGCGCATGTTTTTCGATTTCGGCTGCAAGTAAGTTTCAGTAGGTTCTTCTGTTCTGGATTCCACACTCTGTGATAGCTTGTCCAGAAACACAGACCAGTGTGAACCAGGTCGAATAAAATTGCCAAGAGTTGGTTTCAATGTGTCCAAAAGGCGATTGAGAAACATATCTTTCAAGCTTTTAAAAGAGCAGAAAAGCATTCTGTTATAGACATTGTTGGTAAACACCAATCACATATAATAAAATATTTTATAAAACATTAAAAAATGACATATAATTATTGAGTATTAATATTTTTACCAGGTGGTTATTCACCTAGGAATCTTCTTTCAGGATATTTTAAAATACTTACTTATATTACTTGGAAAACTGTTTTGTCGTTATATAGATATAGATATACATATACATGAAAAGAAAAAACAGCTATCAAATAGTGAGAATAGCTGTGTTTATAGCGTTTGTACATGGACAACAATGATTAATTCATTCAAAATGATATGGAAAAACTTTCAAATATTATACTCCACTCTGATGCTATCGTTTTTATGAAGAATAGTCTATTTTGAACTTATCTAAATTAGTCCATGTGTCAAAAAAGATAGGCCAGGGTGGCCCCATTATTTTAGAAAAATATTTATGCATTTTTGCATATCTAATCACACATCTACTATTTTTAATACTGTATTATATTTTTTATAATAACATTTTTTTGAAAATATAATAGGGGATAAGAAAACAGTATATATCATAGCAAAATTTATTTAAATATTTAAAAAGGTAAATTAAAAACCCAATAGAAAAAATATATAATATTAAAACATTATATTTACTATAGAATATATATATAACAGTAACTGGTATGACAAATACTAGACTGGTCGGATCAGTTAAGTACATTTGTATTTGTCTATAAATTTTTCAAAGTTATCATCTCCTTTAATATATGCATTATGAAAACCTGCAATGATATAAAAAATTTGCTTAATAATGTGAAAAATTTGAATGTGCTTTAGATTTCTTTGACAAATGAAGAATTTTTTGTTATGTGAAAGCTGATATGATTGGTAATATTTCTATTATCCCAAATATCTTGATTATTTGTACTAACCTCAAATTGATTGGCCTAGTCCTTGACCAGTTGCACCAGGTAGAGGCAATGTAATTGTTTCTAATTAGTCCTGACTAGAGCGGCAAAGCCTATTAGATAGAGATAATACAAATAGTCAACCAGCTAGATATAAGAAAAAATAATGAAATGTTATTATATTTATTATTTGTGCATGCTACTTAGCAAATATAATAGCAGGATGCTCAACAGATTTTATTAATTGATTGCATGGTCTGAAAAGGTTGGGGACTGGGAGACTAGTTAGGGACATTTTGATTATCTTTAAATTTATTAATTACTTAAAGACAGACATAATCAAAATATTTCTAATTATAAAAATATCCTTTATTGGTTAGTCTAGGTCGGGACATTTTAATTGTATCTATTTCTCTAATCAATTGTATTGATTAATTTAAAGGTAATCAAAATATTAGACCACATAGTAACATTTATATTGTCATAATTGGGCTGACCAATAAAAGATACTTCAATTGTACCTTATTAGTCCAAATAAACTAGGATTACTAATTTCTATAGATATTTGTATTTATCCATAAATTTATCAAAATTAATATTTTTCTTAGTACATTTAATTTGATAAAAAATAATAGCTATAATTTATAGAATTTGCTTATTAATGCAGACAATCTAAATTTGGTTTCGATATGTTCAATAATAATATTGATGAAATTTCTTGTTATGTAAAATTATTTGTAAGAGGTGATATATATATATATATTGTTTTTTACATTTTTAACAATTTAAGTAATTTAACTGATTAAAAATACTAGTAGGATTACCCATATAGCGGCATACCCACATTTCACTTCGGCCAATAAAGCTGGAAAGTGGCTATAAGTGAGCGTGGTTTGTTAGGGGAATTGACAAATTGAGCATAAGAAAGTTTGACCCCAAAAATTGATAGAGAAAAATGTGCATAAATGAATTTTCGTTTATCTGCAACATATTGATTTAGCATCGCAGCAATTACTCATCTACTGTATATTGATTTAACATGTTTTTGGGGGTATTTTCTGCTTTGGGCCTCTTAATTAGAAATGTTGCTTCTTGTGGCAGCTGTCTTGGATTTGAAACAGCTAGTCAAACGCAGATACTTCAGCAGATAGTTAGGTCTATAGTCTGAGAAAGAGGGGAAAGTAGTCCCAAAAGCCTCCATGTAGGATAGACAAATAATAAAATATGGAATTGAGTCTTATTTATTTACTTACCATTGCAAAAATCGCTTATTCTGTAGAATTCAAATTTATTATTTTGTAGAATATTGATTTAGCATTGCAGCAAAAACATGTTTTTTCAGATATTTTCTGCTATGGGTCTCTCAATTAGAAATTTTACATCTCATGGCTATTTTTCTATGTTACCCATTGGCGTAGCATTTTTTAAGTCATCAAGCATGCAAATCTGTCAAGACACTTGGAAGACAAAAACCGGTCAGAAATATATACAATTGTTTTTACAATTTTTTACATCTAATTATAGATAGGATTTTGGGTGCAATTGTAATTTATAAACCACTTAAGAGTTATAATAACAGTTGTATAACAAACAGTATAAACAACCATATAAGAATGATCTTGAAGGGATATCATTAGAGTTACGTGGAAAGAAATATTAGAGTATTTAAATCAATAGAGGTTGATATTATTGCCTAAGTAAAGCTATATTTGACTGTATGCATTTGTTTATTTCCACGTAACTCTAATGATAAACCTTCAAGGTCATTCTTCTATGGTTGTTTATATACGGTTGTTTTATAAGTGGTTTATAAACTTTATTTGACTAGTTCCAGATTGGTCAGCACTTAGCAGTGTATATAACCCCCTTTGGAATGAAGTACTACTACTGTACTGGAAGTCAGAATTGTCTTGTGAAAAAAATAATTTATTGTGAATTTCATAGCAATTAGCATAAGTTGGATAGGAATATATAAACTATTAATCAAAAAGGCTGGAATAATACAGTTTTTATAGCAAGGATTCCAAATTTCCACAACATTGCTTAAAAATGTCCTAGATTAAAATGAATTTATTCTAATTTCCAGAAAGGTATATAATATAACTGATAACTAGTCAAAAACATAGCAATTATTTTTTTCAAAAAATCATTGGACAAATATTTTGTTTTATATAGTAATGTTCATTTTTTATTACTATTTGACAATTAATAATAATATAATATGGCAAATTTTTACTATATACCATGACTATGTCTTTCTATTTAGTTTTACTACTAGTACTTCTAGTTCTAAGACTTAAAAGTTAGGTTAGGGCTTAGGTGACTATGGACTTCCACAAATCTCTATCCTTGCAGGTTTTCAACATATTTCGTGGAGATTTTGAACTTTACCGCGTTAAATTATTTTTAAAAATATTAAATTGTTTAAAGCTGTAATTTAGTGCACCTTATTCTGTTTAAAAGTGTCAATAAATTTTAGGTGTCGCAACTAGGTCATATAGAAAAGTAGTTAAGTAATAAAGTAGGTAAATGCAAAAGTTAAAATATATAATAACTGTGTCATAGCACCAAACTTTATTTACATAATAGTTTATAAAGTTTTATTTGACATGTATATAAACATTGCGTAGCTTTAATATTCAACCTTGAATACCATGACAACAAATTGGTCTATGACTTAGTTGAGATAGGCTTGAACAGCAACAGGTTTGAATATAATATACCTTTGTACCAATTCTATTTTTTAGTGGCAGCTATCTTACATTAACCTAACTAACTGACATTATTTACAGGTAGTCAATGTCACTTAAACAATCCAACACATAACGTGAAACTGGTGTTAGTTGTAATAGTCTTGTTGACTAGTTAAATAACTTTCTGTGTGACATTTGTTGTCAATATCTTATTGATCATCCTGTTGAGATGGGTGGCCCTAATTCAACTGTTGAAATAGATGAGAAATTTATGCACAGGAAATACTACCGAGGACAATACCTTGAAGGCAATTAGGTTTTGGGCATGGTTGAACGAGGCACCAATCTATGTATGATGGTTGTTGTTCCTGATCGCACTGCGAGAAACATTTCTATATTTATTTCGCAAAAAATAGTTTAAAGCGGTAAAGTTCAAGATCGCCCATTTCGTACAGTAAAGCTTCACTTCTGTTCCTTTGGTGGTTGTGCTTATATCCATTTTAACATCACCTATAACCTTAATGTTCACCGGCGGATCCAGGATTTTATGAAAGGGGGGGCGCCATTCAAAAAGGGAACACCAAAAATTTTATAATTTAAAACATAGTTTTACAGTTTTGTAGCTTAGTTTGCATAATATATATATGCAAATAAAGGTAATAAATATAATACAAGAGGTTGAGGACATAATGTGTTTAAGTGTTGCAGTCACAGACACAGGCTTAATATCCAAACTTTTCCAGTATTGTATCCAAAAGGTCAACTTCAATGGTAAGTCATGTTCAAAGTAATCAAAGATGCATTGTAATATATTCTCTGATAATTCATGGATTTTTGATGGTATTAAGTAGATTGCCTTCAATGAATCATGAGACTTTCCAGAAAATCGCT
>JAUYWV010099388.1:0-13687 GCA_032274565.1 Nematoplana nigrocapitula | reverse complement strand
AGTCGATTGCCATTTCGGCCCGTCCACGTTGTGGGCGGGGTCCAGACCACCACGGAGAGGCGGCAATCGTTGGTCCAAAAGAGAGAAGTAGAGAGGGGTGAGGCAAAGGGAAAAAGAGAGAAGTAGAGAGGGGTGAGGCAAAGGGAAATAGAGGCTTAGAAAGGGGAGGAAAGAGGGGACGAAGGAGAAAATAGAGGTGAGGAAAGGGGAGTGAGGCGGTGGATGGAAAGGCGAGAGGTGAAGGACATGCATACTCCCCAATTGACATTCTAGTAGCTACATCAGATGTCGTGACGATCACGATCAATTTCACTACACAACAAACAGAAAGGGCTAAATTTATTTATTTCCCCTTCGACTGTCAGTGACATTTATTCTATTCGTTCAAATTTCAACAGATTCACAGATGAGAGAGACATCGCAGACCAACCTGGAATTTGTGGCCTTTGATTTGATGAATCCGTCGTCGCAGCGCTCCGCAGCGGTAATGCCGTCCCCCAATGCCGTGCGCCACATTACCGCCGGGACCAGTAGCAACTGGAAGACCAGCTTTCGATTCCGGTTCTACAGACAGAGAGGTCGGAATTGATTGGCAATTGACAGAACAAACTCCTATGCAACAAGTCGGCTGCCTCCAGCTGTACCTCGACATACTGGATAAGACTCTACACAACCAGGAGGGTGTCAGAACGTTACTTACCATCAGTTTTTGTACCCTTCATTTCTACCTGGATGCACAACTTCCCTTGCGGTTCCAGATCAATCTAAAGAAAAGGTGGACAGGGAACAATGTAGCAATTCAAGCAACAGACAATATGAAATACTCAAATCATCCACCAACAATTTCACGTCAGTAGTAGTATAGATGAAGTAGGAATTTCCTTATGACATCACGGAATTCCCTGTTCTATTTTTAGGCGATTTGAAGAAGCATCATCACCTACTGCTCACGTCTACAGCCGGAAAGCGATCAACCGAGACGAGAATGAAGCGTGTCGAAGCGCTTCAGCTGGTCGAGGAGTTGTGAAGAAAGAGGTCTCCAAGGTGGGAGAGGCAACCGGAAGAAAGAGTCGGATAATGGACTATTTCCTGGGTGATTGCGAGTGCAGACAGAGTCTGTCTCTCCCCTTCTCTTTTTCTCTCACTCTTTCTCCTCCCTCTCTCTCCCCTCTTTTCTCTCTTTCAACTCTCGTTTAGCCCCCTCTCCCTCCAGTCACTATATTTATTATTTTCGCTCCTCTGTTCTCCCTCTCTCTGCTAAGTAAACTAACCCAGAACTCCTTCTCCGTTTCGATGGAGTCGATGGTCATTTCGCAGAGGGCCACGAAATCGTCCGGTGGAATGGCGGCGTCGTGGTAGACAGTGAACACGAGCCGGCGCGCTTTGACCACCTGAGCTACCAACTCTTCGCACCAGCGCGGCGTATTGGTGCGCGCCTTGGTCGAGGTCTTGCCCACGGTCAACTCGTCCACATCCAGGGTGATGTAGGGATCGAGGACCTCGTAGAGCTTCGCCGCTGGCCCCACCGCGTGCCGGGTCGCACAGGCGGTCGCTTTGAGGTCGCACGCCTCCATAACCTGCACAGGCGACGAGACAATTCGGTAAAAGACGCCAACAAAAGGGCTGGAAGTGGAAAAACCAAGACATTCAGGGAAAAACGCTAAGTTGCCTTATTCTGGACAAAAGTTCGCCAAACGTTGGACGACGGTAATACAATTTTAATATTAAACGCGTCCATTAGCTCGGAATGTAACCAATGAAAGATCACTTGCAATAAATATTCCAATCGAATGCTCTCACCATTTTTGTGGAAGCGTTACAGATCGCCCATCAATGACAGGTCTAAATTGACGTAAAGATTTGGCAGTCTTAAAAAGTGTATAAAAACACCATAAAACCGGAACCCAGGGCTCCCAGAGCGTTTGCTTAATGACAGGCGCAGCGCGCTGCGCGAGGGTTTCGCAGACGTGTTCGTGCGATGTTGCCGCGCAGTGCGTTGTGTTGGTTTTTCGTTTCGATGCACTCTCATTTTCTTGCCATCCCGTGATTGGGAGTCACTAGTTGATTTTCTTCTTTTGCCATTTGGTCGCAAATTACAGTCACTATGCCAACTTAATAATTTCAATGTACCTAATTCGATATACAAGCCTGTTTGAATTGTATATTCATCAGTTGACAAATTAATCAATAATTTGAAAATACTTCATTCTTCGTTGTTATTAATGATCGATTGTTCTCGAATTCTGCAGTCTGTTTTATGATTAAGTTATTTACAAATGAGGCAAATTTTGTTCGAATCAGTAATGTAGATTTTGCGCACGTGTTACAACAAATCAATCAATAAATCAATAATGGGAAATGCAATATGACTGTGGTCAGTGGTGATTTCACTGCGACGTGAGGTGTTCTTTAAATTCACTAAATTTCTATAAAGATCGCATATGAAGAACTAGTATAAAAGTGTCGAATAGATTTGGTAGTTTTTAAAGGGCCTAAAAATGACAATAAAACGGAACCTGTGGCACCCATAGGGATGAAAATTAAAAACCGCATAGTGCATGGCCTGCCTGTCATTCAAGAGGAGATAGCTAACTCTAGTGCATGGCCTGCCCGTGATTCAAGAGGAGATAGCTAACTCTAGTGCATGGCCTGCCCGTGATTCAAGAGGAGATAGCTAACTCTAGTGTATGGCCTGCCCATCATTCAAGAGGAGATAGCTAACTCACAGATAGTGCATGGCCTGCCCGTGATTCAAGAGGAGATAGCTAACTCTAGTGCATGGCCTGCCCGTCATTCAAGAGGAGATAGCTAACTCTAGTGCATGGCCTGCCCGTCATTCAAGAGATAGCTAACTCTAGTGCATGGCCTGCCCGTCATTCAAGAGGAGATAGCTAACTCACAGATAGGCAATTGATTTTGGGAAGCTATGATCACGTTATCACATTTCGAGGATTAATTGACGAAGATGGAAGATATGGCGACAGAAAGATGTGCACCACAGAACGCTGGAATGATCAGCAGAGTTTAACAGTTCCAGAAAAACAATTTTTCTCATTTTAAACTCGCATTATGCACAGTTGGTTTTCTCTATACCCTGGAGAACCCTTCTGACGCAACTCACGTGTTTCTTAGGGGCGATTGTTTTTTCTCTCCTTGACCTGCTTGACTTCGTCTGGCCAGATGTCTGAGGTCTACTCTCGACAATTTTATTAAATTTCTAATACGAGACGACAGACGCGTTTTTTTGCCTACCAGATAACAATATCCCCCGAAGGTGTACAAATCCAGGCCGCAAATAACAAGGCCCTCTCCCCACACCACGTGGGATCTGCGGTATATCAAACAAAGCCAGGGAACTTACTCGAAATCAAACTGTGGCAATATAAAGAAGGCGATTCTTCATATTATTCCCTAACTGGCATGCATTTCTTTTTATTTTAATAATACTACTCCAGTAAGATGGAGTACAAAGCAGAGGGCACGAGGCAAATCTATTTGAAGAAGTTTCATTTGTCTACCTCGTTCAATAGCTTGTTTTTCAATGTACGCATGAGAGTCGTGACGTAACTACTCTAGTTTTTACGGGATGTTCTCTATCTCAACTTTCAAAGATAATTGTAATTAAAGTAAAACTAAAACGTCAGCGTGATGGCTGAGATTTACACTGGAAATTTTCATTAAATTTCTAAGACAGTGTTTTTCACGCTGTGTTTTTTTAACTTTGAAGCGGCCTGCAATGAGTTCAAAAATACACCAAAATCGCCAACAATGCCTGGAGAATATAGATACACTTAGTCAAACAAAACGAAAGTGCGCACATGCCATTTCAATAATTTGTATCTGAATAAGACGATATTTCCGTTGGGTTTCTGACAAAATTACAATATGTATTTTTTCAGCCACATCGTCTTCAGCGGGGGATAGATACTCGTCCAGCTTCTTGGGGGTAATTAAGGGTTTCGTGGAGCCTAGGAGAGGGACCCCACTGGCCCGTCCGTTGTGCAGTCCAGGCTGGGCACTGGCGGAGGAGGTTCTCGATCTGTCGTCGCCACTTCGCCGCAGTCCTCACCTTTTCCCATTTCTCTCCTCTCTTATTTAGTGAAGTATACAAAATAAAAACCGCAGAGTTTCCTTGGCATTGATACAAACGGTTGCCCATACTGGCAATCAAATAGAAATAGCGGTGCTGTATCGCCCTCTTAATTAACACTTTTTCCCGTCGGGCAAAATTTTCAAATCAAACCACGAATGATCAGATTACACAAAGCCAGATCTCCGACAAATAAGATTAGTTCAGAATGTGGTTATTAGATTGTAGCATCGATCAGATTTGAAAAACAAAGCGAACACATCTGATCTCATCTTCCATTCATTCAAACGTTATTTTCATGTTGACACTGAGTCGCCGGATTTCTTAGTAACTAATGTCACACATATACCCGGATCCCACAAGACAGATACATCTAACTCAATAGGAATGCTATACGGTTTAATATCACCCAGATGATTAACATGAAACAGAGGTGGACACCAGCCCTCACCTAAGCAATACCCAAACTTTCTACAGCATTATGAGCCTCAGGATGGTCACAATTCAACCAAACAGGCCCAACTTTCACAGAACACCACACGTATGCCCAAGCCTAACCAAAGTGTCCCCAGTACACTGTGTGTGTCGAGGCCCTGTAGGTTACACGATTGTGTCCAAGAGAAGGTGATCAAGTGAGGTGAGGGTTAGACTCTGCAGGTACTTACGAACCCACTCAATCACAATCTCAAATATCTTTTAAATACTCCATGGCAATGTAACATGTCAGACTGTTATCAAAACAGCACCAAGGACAGCCGAAGAGCACCTGCAAAAACATCATTGAATATTGTTCAGCAGTCTTTGGTAGCATTTCCTTTCAAACGCTTCCGTACAACACTGTGACCAAGACCACAGTTCTTGTCATTCTTATTGAGAGTCTTTCCCATTTCCACAGTATTGACCTTAGTCCTGGCGCTGGTCACCTGAACAATTGTGGAACTACTCACTAGGAAGACAATACACACTGCAAACAGCATCAAATTTAGCAAATAATTCTTAGAACAGAATCTTCTGCCAAGTTATACCAAACTGACAATCTATGACTATAAAAACATATAGAATTGTGAATTTTGGCAAATTATGCACCAGAATGTTTCTCAACAATCAGCTTTCAAGCAATAAGATAGGTCACCAATAGTCCCGTGAATTATCCCCAATGAATTTTGTAGCCTAGCAACAAAGAGAAAGTGTGTTTGCTAATAAACCTGTAACACTTCAGTATTTGGAGGGAAACAGATTGAGAAAGGTAAAACAATTTGAAATATCGTTAGTTTAAAAGTTAGTCGCGTTCAGTAATTGCTTCTGCAGCGCTGGTGTAGCCCTCCACTTCATAAAATGGCGCGACGCCTTCTCGAGGAACAGGCAGGCCTGCGTCAGATGGAAAAGCAAGCAGTGGTTACCCCCAGGGCTCTGTCCGACACAACTACACCTGTTCCCCTTTTACATCGATCCCCTGGAAAAGGAGATCCCAGAAGAAGTGTCAGCCTCTGTGTACGCCGACGATGTCGGTACCTGGGCCAAGACTAGGAATAAGAAGCGCAGCGTGGAGTAAGGAGGCCAAACGCAAAGTGTAAGTGTGAGGTGGGTTTCTTTACAAAAGACGTCGCTGAGGCCAATCATAAACCCGACCTAAGGATCGAGCCGCGATTTTCCCCTCCTAGGTCTACACTGCGGACCCTCACTGTGCAATCCACCGCACTTGCACCCCCTCCGCCCACCTGTCCCGTGCTGACGCAGTAGCTCTTGCCCCACCCCACCCCCCGGACCGGGAATAATAAGAAGGGCCAACCCTCTACGTCAACCCCTACCCCGCCTTCCTAAGAGTTATTGCAACAAATTGCAGCAAATCCGCAGGGTACGTGACACCGGGTGAAGCATGACAGCTGGAGGGTAGTCTGTAAATGGGCTTGCGACAATGCGGACTAACTGGAACCAGTGTGGAGGTTTTCCAGATGGTCGGAGAACCTGGCTGGACCAGTGGACCGGGAGGGTCTCATCATCTCTCAGTCTGGCGGGGGCTAGCAACAAGGATTTTTCGGTGACGATTGAGGCAAGAAACTCAAACTGTCATCAATACAGACAGGTCAGAAATCGGCGGGGTCAGTGAGGGTGGCAGAGTAGGCCAACTGAACAGCCAATTGGGGCCTTATCTAACACTATGAGGAGATGGTGACACAGATTCCACAGGCAAACCAGTGTTTCAGGAGTTACAGTTCCACCTCATGGCCATCTGTTATGATAGCAGTCTGACATATTATATTGCCATAGAGTATGTAAAACATTTTTGAGGCAGTCAATGAGTGGGTTCGTAAATACATGCAGAGTCTAACCCTCACCTCACTTGATCACCTTCTCTTGGGGACAATCGTATAAACTACAGTGCCTTGACGCACACAGTGTCCTGAATACATGAGGTTTTGGGACATCTTGGTTAGGCTTGGGAATATGTATCGCGTTCTGTGAAAGTTGGGTCGTTTGGCTGAGGGCATTGCTTGGTTGAGGGCTGGTGTTTACCTCTGTTGCATGTTAATCACACAGCCTCATCTGGATGCTATTAAACGGTTTAGCATCCCTTCTGAGACACTTTGTATGCCCAAGTTAGATCTATGTCCCATCATGGCCTCTCAAAGGAATACATGTGGACTCATATCTGAGGGAGCTCTGGCTCCCCTGACAAGACCAGCTGTACAACAACAACAACTGCATGACTCTGCTCTGGGCACCATAAGTGTCTCAGAGCATACTCCAATCTCCTTGACTCCACCATCGACCCTCTATGCCCCCGCTGTGGGGAGGAAGCCCATACCCTCAATTTCTGGCTCCTTCGCTACATGGGCACCCTTTGATCCCAACTCGACATCTCTGGAAGCCTACTCTTCCTCCCACCTTGGACGAAAAACCAAACAGTGTGGTCAAACTGGCCAGGCGGACCATATTGTAGGGTTCTGCCTCGAGCCTTGCCTTTCCAACAACAACAACGAGACAGCCTTGGCTGTTCAAGGATACCAAATAATGTACCCCTTGATAGGCAATATTAAATGATGTTTACAGGTGCTCCTTGGCCATCTTTGTGCTGTTCTGATCACAGTATGTCATTTTATAATGCCATGTTGTACTTTATACATCAATCCGAGGTGGTCGTTAATCCCTGCAGAGTCTGGCCCTGATTTGACCACTTCTCACTTTGTGGGATCTATGGTAGGCTGCCGCTCGTGCCTCGATGCACAGGCGGTCCCTGGGCCATCTCTCTGAGATGGTGTGAAGAGCCTACCGAATGGGCTGCACTTGGCCAGAAGGTGTTGTAGCGCAGATATCTGGTTGGGCAGTCTGATCCCTGTGTAGTTGGGTGGCAGCCAATAGAAACCATTTTGGGTTTAAATCGGACTGCCCTGCCAGAATCTGATAAGTGTCCACAGCAACAACAACGCAGCAGCAGAACCCAAACCCTTTTCACCAGGGTTCAATTGATTGTTACTTCTGTCTGATATGATTGTTTATCATAGGGGGTGTTTGTATTGATTTTATCTACAGTATTCTGTTGCTATATAATTCAACCTGCTAACTTATAAAAAAATTCGTTAGACATACCTTGACTCTCACACTTCCAGAAAATAATCGCATTGGCAAGCTGGATATCTGTCACAAAATTAGAACAAGTTTGGAGTGCCACAATATGCAGAAGTGGTGGTGAACTTCACTTGAAACAACATTAGTTGGACTATATGCTGGAAAATATGCTGATAACTGCAAATAAAAATGTAATAATAGATATAATGAAAAATTATATAACTTCAAATAAATCAACTACATGACAATATATTGAATATTGTTGTAAAAATATATTTTCTTCTTTTAATAATTTTATAAAGGAAAATATATTTTATCACATGTCAGCAGGCAAATATGGTGGTTATAAAGTGAGCAAATATTACAGAATAATAATTATAAATAAAATATTAATAAAATTGCATTAAAATTTAATTAATCAATATAGTTGAGAAAAAAAACATGAATAGTAGTAGAAAGCAAATAAGAAAGGTACATATGATAAATGGCTAACAAAAAATTAAATATATTAATAAAAATATTTCTGTGATAGCAAGGTTACTATAATATATTTCTGACAATATATAGAAGGATTTAATAACTATATCTAATAAGGGGTGTCCTCCCACGAATTTTGAGTGGGGGGCCCGAATGCTGTAGTCGAGCGTTCGAGCACAGCACTACAAACCCTACATCTTATTCCATATCAAAACTATTGGGGTAGTACTGTGCTCTTGCTCGCCCACAGCGTTCGGCCCCCCACTCAAAATTCGGGGGAGGACGCCCCTTATTAGATGTACGCGAGACGCCACCGTAAATATTTGAACGTATCTGCTGTATTCGTAAATTCGTACGTATGTGTTCGAGCGTGCGGTAAAAAAATCAAACGAATTGTTTCGCCAATTTTCTACATAAAGTGTGGTCTTGCTACAAAATGCACAGCACGATTTTTGGCACATTTTTCTAGGTAGTCTTACAGATAGAAAACACGATATTTAGCACATTTTCTACTGGTAGTCTTACAAAATACAGACAACAAATTTTGGCACATTTTTTCCGTGTGTCTATGAGTTGATGTAACAGGGTGAAAAGGAAAAAACATGAGTTTCCATAACTGTTTACTGCAATGTCTATCTATTAAAAAACTTAAGAATTTATACTTTAAGAAAAAATGTGATTTCGAGTTAATAGAAACACATTAATTGTCGGAAATCTCTGCAGTTTACTCTTTGACAAATGACTGTGTACTTAATGCTCTCGAGTGCAAGGATATTTGTACAGTATATTCTTCTGAATCCACACCGATTTTTCTTCACTAATAAATAACTCTGTGGAAAAAGTGCCTAAAATTTCAAATATAAAAAAATAAAATCATCACAGTTGATGTAATGAAATAGTCTAGAGTCTAGACTATTAAATCTTTGTTGCCCTTCTGGATAGTTATCCAATAGTCCAAATTTGCTTACTACAGCCATGGCATAAATAGAAACATGCATGATCCATATCATTTTCCATCATATATATTATCATGATTATTAAAATCCATATAATTAAAATTAATATACATACTATAAATATGTTTTTCAAATAATAATTTAAATCTATAAATATATAATTTAGATTAGAAAATAGTTACAAAATTCTAAAAAAAGTTAAGCAATATAATTGGAGCAAAATGTTTAGAAATATTATGATAAGATAATTTTAATTAATACGTTTGAAAATATGAGACCTTGAAATAATATACTATTAATATTACAAATAAAATATTATCAAAAATATCTTGTTAGAAACAATTAAACTACACAAACTCATAACTATAACTGAAAAATAAGATATTCTACATATTGTTTCTGTAATTCCAGATTAAGCCACTAAATGGAAATTAGCAAAATATGCTTTCTACTGCGAGTGTACTGTATATTCCCTATATAAAGTGAGTGTTAATATGCATTAATTTAATGCAAAAAGTCAACGTATTTTCCTTTTTAGCGAGCGGCATTGCTGGAATGGAACGGAAATGTGGAGAAAGTGGGAAAAACCGGAACCTATAGAGAAATGACGTCATAATAATACGTGGTTATAATATACTGCCAAAAGATGCGAATAGGCAAACATCTCCCTGATAATACATTTCTTAATGCGTAAAAAGTGAATATGCACTGTAGACTGAGTCGAAACTAATTAAATGTTTACCCATATGGGATATGGCAAGTGAATACAATTTTCGCAAGTATATTGGAGGAAACCTTTCCATAAATTCACCTAGCCAGAGGGTTACCTGGCCAAATAATCATCCGGCTACGTTCCAGAGCGATGTAATGCTATCACAGCAGGCTATAAAAGAGTTGCAAGGCATCAAAGTATCGTGTTTGTAACCATAGCAACGAATGCTGCATTAAAGCATGATCAGCGAATATATTGTATAGGTATACCGGTGAAACGCGAGCAACTATATACTGTAGTAACACTGTTTTGGTTATTTTTTGTTCAGGTGACCTGGTTATTGCCACCGACTTCACTACGACTATATGCGATTCTGTGTGCTGCCACGCTTTATAACCTGCCCGGTTAGCATTAAACCGCTCGGTTAACATCATTTATGGAAATGGCTCCGTGTGTTTGCGTTAATTGTGAGAAAACTCAGTGTATCTACAGGTACAGGCTGATGAAACAGTGCATACAGTCCAATGCTCTCCATACTACTGACTTGAGAGAATTTCAGTAGTATTTCTATCGTTAAGAATGCTCTATTGCTTGCTGGATTTACTCGCATACAAATATTGTTGGCCTTACAGCACCGAATAAAATCCTGCTACTATTAATTAGTCAAATTTAAATTTGAATTACCAGAAAAAAGCTTTAATTAATGTACAATTTTTGTGTAGGAAGAGCTATCCATATGATTTTGACCTAGGTGGTTGCTAGATTTTTATCCAGTAACGTTTTGAGAAAGTTGAAATTTTAAATAATTTATTTCTACAAGTAAACAATATAAATACATAACTATTGGACATAGTTTTGTTAATATTTTAGTCTATTAAACTGCTAAAAATTTGAATATTATCACGGAATTATATATTATTCTATAAAGTTTTGTTTTTAAAACGCGTATAATGAAGGGTGGCGCCATATTATTTGGATGCTTTTTACGTGTCATTTATTTGTAATGGGAAAAGGTAAAATATGCAGTGCCTATGGTTGACAGTTTGAATCGATTTCATCTCTCCTTTCATTTATTTTATCTTTACCTCAATCACTCTCATTATTCCGTCTTCGTTTTGGTTGCTTTGGATCTATATGTTAGTTGAAGGTGATCTTCCCTCGCAACGCTCTCGTTTCTGTTTGATTAGGGTGTGACACCACTTGTCAGTCTGTAGTGCGTTGAAATTCCGTGACGTTATCCGATCATACTGATTTGTTTCATGGATTCATGGAATTCTCTCAGGTTCACAGGGATCTACTGTATATATCTATATGATAGTTCAAGGTCATTAACATACTTTGGTTAAATTATTCGGAAAACGTATATGTACTACTAATATCGGGTAGTCAAAAAGTAGTACATTCGATACAAGCATTTTTATGGATTACTAATAGCTAAAAAATAAGCTTATTTTTACACTATGTACGATAAGAATATATTGAAAATTTAAATGTAGCTGTTAATTTACTTCGAGTTAAACCTCTAGATACTAATTACTCTATGATTTTGACGTTTAGATATTTAACAATAACTTCTGGAAAATCGCATGATAGATTGAATTTATATTTCTGTGCACACGATTTTATACTGTTTTAATAAAATGGGAAAATAGATCTCTGCCCTCCAACAAAATAATGCACCACCTCACGGCTGCAAAAATCAAGAAAAAGCAAGGAAAACTGAATAACTTTCTTGTTGTTGTCCCGGTTTTTGCAATATAGTCAAAGTTGGTGATATATTTGAGACGGATAGTTGATACAGATCATCAACAGATATGCAGTACTCAAGATATCGATCCGTTCAAAGTTGATTTCCAAAAATAGACATTCACAAATTTGAACAAAAGTGTCGGACAGAGTGAAAGAGCGAAAAAGTTGACATCCGAAATAAATCTGTAGTGTGCTAAAAAAACTTCAATCTGAACGGAAAACTCCTCGAAATCGTGGCGTTACATCGCGATAGTCAACACTCTGTATCTACAATCTTTGAGTAACTTGTAAAATGCGAATTAGCCAAAAAAATTAATACGACAAAATTTACATTATATTGCTGAAATTAAAGCGAAAGTATATTTTTCTGACTATGCTGAAAGAACATAATGTTGAAACGACTGAAAATTTCCAAAAAAATCATCCATAAATTTTTACAAACTGAACGCGAACTATCCAGTCAATTCAATGACGTATAAAATGTCGTTTAGTACATTGAATTCTATATTTATTCTCAACTTCGCTGAAAACAATTCATTACAATGATCTACCTATATCCAATCCAATCCAAAAGAGCCTTCCGCCTTGACAATGTATTATTTAAAACATATGTATAAATATATTATTCTTTCCTATACATAGTAGATTAATAACCAGGGATATAAATTATTTCCAATTAAATTTTGCATAAATAACAATTTTGTCAATTTACCAACATTATTTTATGGCATAAACATGTTAACATTTGAATATTATCAAAAAAATCGTCTATTGTTGCACACAACGTACTTAGTGTCTTTGAAAAATATAGAGTGTACATAGACCTTATCAATTTTCAGTAGTTCTTTATTTTACCTATTGTATACAGTACACTGTTTTAATTGCCTTTTTTATTCCACAACCTGGGGAAGGATGAATAGCACAGGAAGAAAGAGGGTTAACTCACATGTGATTCTTGCCAAGTTTCTTCGCCTCAAAATCGCAAAATGTCACCCGGGGAAAGTGGCCGGAGACGAACCACTCCTTGCCCTGGGCCAGGTCGTGGAGCACCTGGACCCCGTAGAAGGTGTAGTTGGTGCCGGTGAAGCGCTCCATCAGGTAGAGCTGGCCGAGCAGGTTGCACAGATAGAGCAACTTGACGAAGAAGTAGAGGGCCACCAAGAAGTTCCCGTAGCGCCGTCCACAGCACATACATGTGCATCTGGTGGCAGTGGGTAAAACGAGACAGATGGTTAGATAAGCAATATTTCCGTGCAGTCGAGCGCTCGTTAACCAAATATACTGATTTTCAGTAGGGACTTCTACTGGAACGCGGCAGTATATGTGATGCTGTCCAGAGCACAGAGTACACATAGTTATACAGGGTACGCACTTATGTGAAATGAAATCACCAAAAGCTCCTGTGAGTCGAAGATATAATTATGATTCAACCACCTTTAAACCAGATTTGAAATCGTAGTGAATCGTCGCTCCGAAGTGACATTTTTCTGACATAGATTTTTAACATTTAAATTTTTAAGCTATCCAATGAGATGTAAACTTCAAATTTTCACTAATATCTTAGATATTTCTATGATTTAATAAAATGTATATATAAATTGCATGCATCATTGTGGGCTCATATAGAGTATACGAATTATGGAAGCACCCTCGTATCATTGCTGGAATCAAGGGGGTTTTCAAAGGGAGATGTCTTCATTTTTAAGAAACAATTATGCCTGTCATTTGTTTTGATATGCCGCAGGCTATCCTTGTTACGTAGGGTTGGAGGTGTTTGTTTACTACTAAGCTGCATGCAAATATTAGTGGAAATTATTTGCATATAATTTTCAGAATAATCGGAAAAACGTGTACTTGAAAAACCATTAAGTGAAATAAATGAAAGGATACAATAGCATAGCTATATGCTTTTACATATCATCTGTTTCTATATAGTGAAATATAATTAAAACATAAATTTCTTTGAAGACTTAGTAAAGTTTCATTACTGCTTCTATGAAATTACTCCACCAGTTGGCACCGTAGAGACTTCTTGGCATGCTTAAAAATCACCTCTTCCGTACGTGGTTGATTATCCGTCAAGGAATTAAAATCCCACTTAATAGAGATTTTTATATGTAGTAGTACTCTCTTGCC
>JAUYWV010099377.1:0-13687 GCA_032274565.1 Nematoplana nigrocapitula | reverse complement strand
ATAAATTTGGCACATTCGGTCACATTCTGACTATAAAGGTACTCCAGGCCGCTCTAGTTCTCTCGAATGTATTCGGCTTAGAAAATGAATGTCATCCGGTGTTTTTTAACTTAACGAAAGGTACTACACATCATTTAATTGATCATCCTAGAAATTTACTTTTCAAGTTAAAATAAAGTTAAATCTTCGGTTTACTACTTGTAAGTAGTCTGATGGAAAATAAATAGCTCCATTCGATTCGTCTCGTCATTACCTTTCCAAAGATATGTCGGATCATATCAATCGTCCATACAAAAATTTAACTTTTCCGGAAATTATAGAAATCGAAATAATCACTGATCGGATTTCATATCTGATGGCGCCCATCGATTCGTCTCGAGAGTTAGAGAGAGATGACGAAAGATGAAGGGATTTCAAAAATATTCTACTCTACTTGCTGCTGTCCAGGCTGAAGATCCGAAAACACGTGTCGGCATACTGCGTAGTGCACCCGATGAGTTTATTAAAACTCTTCTCGAAGATCTAAGCGACACATAGGAGAGGGGGAGAGAAATGCTGAGTCACACTGCTATATATGGGGTGACGAAAATTTGCGTGCATATGCAGTGGTGGTTAGAGGGGCATATTGTCTGTGTATAAGAGAAGATACTCTGTGTATGTGCCATAAGCGACACATAGGAAAGGGAAGAAAAATGCTGAGTCATAGTTAACACTTCGTACTATAGTCTGCGAATAGAATCGATCAAAAAATCAATAAACCAATGGTACCAATCGATTCGTCTCGTCAATACGATATGTCGGATGATAGGATTCGGAGATATAAAACCGGGGCGAGGGTCCGGGGTCTGTAACCTTGAGATCACCTTGTTGTCATGACAACTATGACGCACTAAGCTCCGTTGTAACCTTGAGTCATGTGGTTGTCATGACAACCGTGACCTTGAGAACATCATGTGACTACAGCACATGACTGTCCTTGCAGTGACCTTGACCTAGTTTATGACGTACTATGCTCTGATTGGATGACCTATTTTCATTGCTAGGGGAATTCCCATGGTTGTTAAGGGAATTCCCAGTGACTTCATCAAATCTATATTTAGGTGAGTTAGATCCAACCAAACTCCTACTACTCCTCTGGCACACACTAAGATGGAGAGCAGTAGGGGTATCTTGTTGACTACAAAGAAGCAGTTCGTGTCTTCTCCACAAAACATACACCGTAAATGTTTGGCCGATCATCAAGTTATACATTAAATAATCATATCTACGTACTATTTCTATGATAAGTGTCTTATGTAAGTCTGACAGTGTTCATTCGTTCTATTGCCAGGTATCGTATACTGTACAATTTTTGACATAAACACATATCTGCATACATTTTTTACATTTATTAGTACTCTGAAGTATTATAAATAATTTGGATATGGCGATATTTTACCATCAAAATTCCTTGCGAGGTGGCAAGAGACATGTTTTCTACAATTACTTCGTAAATGTGTGTATATGGTTATTGTGTTGTTGTCTTTGAATATGGGCTCTGTTCGGTTGATGGGTCCTTGTTCAAATTGGTGCCCCCCCCTTTTAAATGACCTGGCGACGGGCCTGATACTATTTGCACGAGAGGAGAATTTAGGTTTGAGAGAAAAAGCCCGAAGATATCGGAGATACGTATTTCACTTGCATCGATCTATACAGTTTCATTTCTGTTTACTGTGTGTATTATCGCAAGTAATCACAAAATAAAGACAATCAAGATAATGCGGAGAGTATTTCATGATGTTTCATTGGTTCGGCCTCTGGAATTCAGCATTTACTTTCTGTCCCACTGTTTTCTGACCTTTTGCTTTGGCTCTTTTTCTTTGCTCTGCTATCTTAAGTGTAATGGCTGTGAGCCAGTGAGATTTGTTCTTCTTTGTCCTCGTTGGAATATGTAGGTCAGGTTCCTCTTTAATAGTGTCTTTAACTTTAATCCAGATGTCTTCTATTGGGAAGTCTTCCAGTTCTAGATTGGCAAATCGATTCTTGATACTATTTTATAATCACTCGGTATTTCCTCAGTGTTGCATCTTTTCTCACACTTCCTTTTCTTGAGGGCTTTCAGCTTAAGCTTCCTTTTGGCGAAGAGAAGCTCGTGGTCTGAGCCGCAATCGGCTCCCGGAGGGTTTTAACCAGTTTGATTGCAGATCTAAAGCGATTCGTGCTCAGGATAAAGTCGATCTGGTTTCCGTGATGGCCATCTGGAGAAGTCCACGTGTAAAGTCGTCTCATTGGTTGCTTGAACCAGGTGTTAGCTACAATGAGTCTGTTAGTAGCGCAGAAGTCAACCAGCCTGTCACCTCTTTCGTTTCTTTCCCCGATTCCCCACTTTCCAGTTATTCCTTGCTCTTCCTTCGCTCCAAGCTTCATGTATGTCATCTTCTTCCACAGCAGAATTGAGGGCATACATTTGAATGAATGTGGTGTTGATTGGTTTGCCTTGAATTCTGATGCTATTGATTCTCTCGGAAACTGCGTTATAGCCGATGACTGCTTTTGTTGTCTTGGCATCGCACATAAATGCTACACCATTTCGTCGTTGATTTTCACTACCAGAGTAGAAAATCTTTACTTTGTCGAATTGTATGTGACCTTTGTTAAGCCGTCTGAGTTCGCAAATGCCCAAGATGTTTATGCTTAATGATTCCATTTCCTTCTTGGTGACTTCTACTTTGCTATTAGACATGCTTCTAACGTTCCAGGTGGCAAAATTGTATTCTGTAGTGAAGCGAAGACACTGTCGCCTAGAGTCAGCTTCATCAGCATCGAGACTCACAGGAGGGTTTAATCTAGGTGCGTCATATTGCGATATGGTCGCAGCTGATCTGTCATGAGTAGTATGATATCCACCTCTAAAACAAATGAGAGTGAATTAGACAGACTCACTGCTGATGTGTATAACTGACGAGTGGACGGGTGACGTGTACTCATTTCAGGTCACCATCCGCCTACTGGCCATATCGACCGCTTTCGTCCTCCTCACCCTGCCCATGCTCATTGTCATAACCATTCACACTATCAAGAAATTCTCCGGTCAGCAGGACCATCTCAGTGGCGCTCTGGCCAACTTTTTCCATCTGGCTTTCCTCCTCTTCGCCCTCAATTTGGCCCTCAATTTCGTTATCTACTGCCTCACCGCCCCGGCCTTCCGTGGCAGTCTGTGGGCCCTCCTCCGATGCCAGTCCGCTGAGCGAATCACCCAAGCAGAGGCCCTGATCAACAACGAGGACCAGACAAAGGAGATGCCGCTGGTAGAAGATGGTCAGAGCGAGGACAAATGACTGATAAATGATTGCTATGGTTACCGTTAGTCATTGAAATAGACGCCTATATACATTGAACTAACCATACCAACTAGAAAGGGACTTTGCATGGTTCTGTAGCATATACCAAACAGACAACGGTATGAAATCAACAATGTATATCCAACTTTATTCGTGAATGATTCAACAAACATTGAACATTGTTAAATTATTATGTATTACAATTAATTATCTTGCAGCATGTTGCGTCACGCAAAAAAATCGTTCATCAAAAAAAACATTTTGTACAGTGACTCAACATACACTTCTGCAGTATAGTAACATCCACTGTAATCACTTTTATTTATTATCCTCTATATAGAGGTTAAAATATGCAGCAGCTGGAGTGTGTTTCTGTTCATTACAATAAATAAAATTAGTGTAAAAGATGTGGAATATTTACTATACTTTGATTCTTATGCATCATTAGACATGGCACAAACCGTAGGAAAGCAAAACGATAAAAACTATTAACTTTTTGCAATTTCCTGCTTTTTTGTTTAAGTTTTTCTGTGTTCTTCGTCGAAATCTTCCGGAATCTTATATATATATATAGATATAAGTCAATCTGTCTGTCTGTCTGTTTGATGTTGCCGCCCAGACCGTTAGTTCCACGGACCCAAAATTTTGCATGAGTGTATGAGTGCATTTTGTATTGAGTGACCCCATCACCCCTGCGGGTAACATAGGCCAGATTTTGTTTTGATTGCTGGCTTGGGTTGGGCTTGGTCCGGGTTACCAGGATTGGCTTATAGGAGAAGCCGTAGGAATTTGAATTCCGGCTGATGCAATGCTAAATCAATGATCTACTGTATATAGTTATAATTGCAGCCAAAACATTTGTAAATACTTTTACTAATAATCGATACTTCAAAACGCAAATTATCCACGCGGGAAAGAGCGGAATTACATCGCATTCACACTGGACACAGTTTGTTCCTGAAAACCTACAGCGCAAAGATCGGCCAAAAAGCATGCGGGGGACTCAGCAACAAGAGAACACAGTAGCATGATTGTTTTCCACCCGTATAGGACACGGGTATTATCAGAAAAGAAGCTTTCATTTCCTCTCGGTTGGCGGGACTGTTGGTTCCAGCAACCCAAAACTTGGCATGGCCTTAGCCATGCGGGTAACAAAAGGGGGGCAAGGTTGACCTCCGACGTCATGGTCGAGGTCAAGGAGGCTAAAAACGGTGTGAAATGGCCGTTTCGGGCTGAAGGAAGCCTCCCACAGAAAATTTCATAAAACAAAAGTTGCAGGGCACCTCTGAAAATGGGGGATCGGTCTAGGGCAGGGTTAGGGTTAGGCATGTACCCAGCAACGCGGGTACCCACTGCTAGTATATTATAAGATTATATGATCTTCACTCACCAAAGGATCTGTCCGAGAAGCCACGTCATACAGGCTGCTATTGATCCACAATTATATCACCCAAAGTTTCGCGTACTACTCGCTCGAATTCTGTCGACGAATTGGCGCTCACTTTAACTGCACTTAATGCCACTCACAAAGAACTGCGAAATAGACAAACTAAAAAACTGCAATAAAGAATCTGAGGGCCGAAAACGCCTCTATAATGAATTTGTGTAAATCTTTGAAAAGCAACTCCGAATATCAAAGTAAAAATATCACGCTTGAAAAGGGCATTCTCAAGCAGTGAGCTTGATTCTACATATATCATATTTTCGTCTCTATTTACATTTATTTATTTGTATACTACTAAAAGTAGTATATTCTGGAAATCATGTATAATGATTTGATGGTACATGAGAGGCTAGAGTGCTTTTCTGTCTCACGGTTCCCAGCGCCACCTGTAAGATCCGGCATCAAACCAAACGAACCCTTTCGTGTCGCTAAGCACTCGATTGACACAGCTGTCAACCAGGGACGAGGAAATTTAATCATAGCCCGAGCTGGAACTCGAACCCACCAACCTCATCCGCTCAACCCACTGAGCCACCTCTACCAAAAACTCAGATGGAACTGAAGTGGCAGCTCCCACTGTTTTGTTGACATACACTCGGTCCATCTCTATACTTCAAGCAAAATGGACGGTCTCATTTGTTCCTGTTGCACCAAGCATCCTGACTTCTGTATTAAAACTGAATCGTCGTCAAATTAATCTGAATTTAGCGGAAGAGATTTCAACTACTTCAATCCTAGGATGAATTTTTGCAGATGTTATTTTTCCGTTTTTAGTATTTCTATAACAAGATAGATTATAACGTGTTAGGAAGGTTATCTACAGGAATAACACACTAAAAGAATGATTGGGACTCAGCCTCAGCCCCCCCCCCACACACGCGTGGCTTCTCGCCTGCAAAGGCGATTTGTACCATTGATAGCACAACAAGAGTTAAACATTATTTATCCGTACTGTGCGAAGAACACTAAACAGTAACTAAGAACTTCGTTTTTTGCCATCGATTAAAACAAATGCCTTTTCTAGGTAATAGCGGCGAACTCGGTTTATTCCTATGGGTTGATCTGAGATGAGAGATGGGATGCGTGAATTAACAATATAGCCCAAGTAAACTCTGAGTTGGCTAGTCCGTTCTGTGCTTTTAAAAATTATACGTGTATAATGTCATCCAAAAGTTATCCATAATGTTACGGCCATTCTCGTTGTATAATGTACTGTACACTGCCCTACCATATTGTATAATTAAGCCCGGTTGCTAAAATTCAAAACAAATCATAGAAAACGGCTGACTATGCTGTATAACAAAAATAATATGCGACACACAAAAGAGTAATCATAGCAAGCACTACATCATTGGAAATCATAACAAATTTATAGAGAATAAAATATCCTAAACTGCGAAGAATATCTTAATATTAAGACATATAACCACGAGACTTAATAACTCTGGTCAATTCTTTCCGGTATAGAGGAATACAGTTTGCCAATCATTCGTTAGACACAGAACACCAAAGATGGATGATGCTGTTTTACTTTTGGAGGATCACAATTTAATGCCATTTCATCGAGTTCCAGACATTTGCGAGAATGTTTAATCCTGGAGACTGTGCGGGCCAATCTACATAGAACATGGATCCCTTCAGAGCGGAAACAGTCCTTGATTATTTTGGCACTGTTAGGTGTTGCATCATCCTGCTAAAACAGGATGGGGGCATCTTCATCTCCTAGCATGCACCGTACGCTATCTGTCAGTTTTTCCTTAAAAAAATGCAAATAGATATTGGAATTAAGAGAAGAGTCTGTCACAAAAATTTGACCAACACCGTGCTAACTAAGAATACCACACAGAAGAATACTGACAGCATTATGAACCTTGAACTGTTGGCAAATTGGCAAAAATGCCTCATCACTCTTTCGCCAGACATATAGCCGTTCATCGCAGTCCATCAGTCTAAACCGGCATTCATCACAGAAGAGCACATTGTCCACAAAATACTATAACGATTTTTCTTTGTATTTCGACAGCGCTGTACTCTCGTCCACCTGTTCTTGCGTGTTACGAAGGGCGCTTACGAACAACTCGTCTATACAGTCCTGCTCTATGGAGTCTACGCTGTGTAGTGCGGGCAGAAATATTGGTCCACACAATTTCCACGCACCTTTGGCGTGGCCAGGAACAACAACAACAACAACCTAATAAAGTTTAATATTATTAAACCCAAGTAGAATTTGAATTTGCATTAGCAAGTGGGCTTAATATTATGGCACGGCAGTGCTTTACAAAAATACACCTCACGAGGATATCCCCATATTGGAATAGATTAATAACTCGTGTGGACGTGTCACGCCACAACTTGTAACAATTTAACAAAATTTGCCAAGCCACAAACTATGAAAGGCAGGCAGATTGCACGCCACAAACTATGATTACCGTTGTGACATTTCAAAACAATTTAGCATGTAACTAACAATGCATATGACACAACCAACTATGATTATGAAGGCAGATTGTCTAATGCCTTGCCTTGAATGATACAATAAGTAAATTTTCAAGCGACGAATGTTACACAATATGATTTCCTTCTACGTAGCAAGGTAGCTATACTTATTTTTACTAGACAAACATTCTCACCACCTTGCCACGCCACAAACTTATAGCATTTTCGTCACGCCACAAAAAACATTACAAAATTCGCCGGACATTGTCCGTGCTATGTTAATCCATTCCAATAGGGAGTATATCACCATAATTTTCGAATAAATTACTTTCCTGTAATTGGGTTGCCACGTATGTGAGCGAAGGATGGACGACAATCAGCAAGGTCATTCAGGCGAAGCTGCAGACTGTGGGAGGTTTAAAATCTAATGGAAGGAAAAGGTCAAAGTTAATGTAGTCTCCAACGGTCGGGTGTCAACCGACTGGTGATAAGGGACATTATAGTTGGGAAGCTCGGATTTCGGGAACATGTTATGAGGAAAGATTGGTTGGAAGTACTGGTGGTGGTGTGTGAGAAAATTGAACGAGGTCGTGTACCGGGTAGACAAAGTTTGAAAACATATCTGATTAAATGAATCCAGTCAGAAGGGTACAGGCGAGCGCAAGAAAGGGCATGTGATAGCCAACGTCAGAATCTACTGACATGCACTTTGAATGATTATTGATAAATCTCGAAAGAAAATAGAAGCTTTCAAAAATTTTGAATTTAGACAACAGGTCTTAGAGTTTGCTAATTGCAAGCGACTGTCACAAGGCTTTCCTCGGGGTGAAAACATCCTTTAGAGGACTAAAACATGTCGCTCCAGAAACCCGATAAAATCATGGACCGGGTGCCCAACCCGCCCTGTTTTGAAATTAATCAGATGAAATTTACCGTACCCTCCTTCTATCCGCATAACCACGGCGAAACTAATTGGATCATCAATATGATCGAGGACAACCAATGGCAGCGGATCAAGCGCGTGGCGATGAACAATCCCGAATACTTTCGCACCACCTACTTCCAGATTGCCGACACTCCTTCAGACAACCGACCGATGTTCCATCGCCAGGCCGTTCTCTATCTGACCGCATTCGCCCTGGCCATCTACATGAAACGGATCAAGATTGTCAAATTGATGGCCGAATACAAAACTGCAGAAGGTGCCGAGTTGATCAACGCCAACGACGTGTGTTTCGTCGCCAATCTCTATGAGAAGCAGCCGAAGCGGACCGATTTGCAGGTTATCTACCCTTTCTGCGTGATGGTTCGACGGGAATTCTACCAATCTGTCCCCCATTTGCTCCATACCGGATGGCTTCCCCACGCCAACATCATCCTTCCCTACCGCCGGTCCTACACCTGCTTCTCCTACAACTTCCGCGACGTGATTAACTACTACTTGGCCCAATTGAAGAACAAAGCCGGTCTTTATTTGGCCCTGTTTATCAAGGAGATGATCATCTCCTACCACGAGAGCTTTTCGATGCAGAACTTTGAGAAGAAGCGCTGCTTCTACCGCAACACAGAAATTGAGGATTGGGTCTCTATTCCCCGGCGGATGCTCCGCTTTGCCTACTACACAGACCTGGATATGAAAGTGTGCAGTACCGTAGTCGCCGCAGTGGCCACCGTGCAGATGGAACGCTTCTTCGTCGGACCCACCCGCAGTTGTCTGGAGATCAGCGTGGAGGGCCGCCTGGAACCAATCACCGGAAGCGGACCGGAGAGTCGCCTCAAACGGATTATCTTTGACCAGGATTCGATAGTCGCCCTCCTTCTAGCCATCTACGAAAAAGCCCAAGTGCTTCACCACGAGCAGGCCAGCTTTAAGACTATGTGTCTCCTTGTTCGGATCGTCGCCGATCTCCGCTGGACTATCCTCTTGCTAGGAATGGACAAAGCGGTGATCGCCGACTTCTTCAGCAATCTCAATGAACGCTTCACCATCTCCCCCGACACTATACCGCGTCTCAACGAGCACATCAAGGAGGGTGTGGAAACGGGGGTGATCACCGAGGACGCCCTGGAAGATTTGCGCATTCCCGGCGGACTGCACAGGGGCGACTGGCGCTTGGCCTTTGCCAATTTTATGGCGGTCAACGGGCAGGCCGTGGGGAAGGGGTTGGGTCGGTCGGCAAATCGGTTGTCGACGAGATCCGTCTCAAATAGGCACTGTTCGGCGAGCATGGGGGTTGGTGCTAGATATGACAGCTATGCTTCCTCCAACAGTGAACCTCGCAACCAGAACGTCTCTGCCTCTGCTGCACTGGTAGAAAATGCATTGCGCAACTCGCGGTACTCCTCTTGGAGGACTTTCTCGGGAGGTTCGAAGCTGATCAATAGAGAGTCGGCCGGTGTCAGGCGGCAACGCAATACAGATACAAGCGGTCAGGAGAGGAGCAAGAGTGTCTCGGAACGATTAAGCAGACCACCACCATTATCGCAATCGCTAAAACGGTCCCCCCAGTCCAACCAAGTTCGGAACGACGACAACGACGACAACGATGAGACCGACGACAACGACGATGTGAACGACATTCCAGAAGAGTATTCTGATGACCAACCAATGTTGAACCGTAATGCCAGTACTAGATCGTCGTCTACCGGGCACGACTACAGCTACGGCGATAGGCCGCCGGATAATTTGGAAAAGCGGTGCAGAACTACCAAGAATCACCAGCAGCAGCGGAAGAAGCCACCACGTAGTCTGTCTGAAAGTAGCCGGCGACAGAGTTCCGGGAGGTGGGTGACGGTCAACGATGACGGGTTCAATAATCACAGCGGTGCCGCGCCTTTTACGAGTAGAAGTTGGAGAAGTCGAAAGTGCTGGTTTAACTAACTTCAGCTTAGTTGTTTGTTGTTTATTCCGATGATGGATTTGAGAATAATATCAAACTTGACTTATTTCGAAGAAAATCAAGAGGTCCAACGAAGTCTTGTTTTTTTCTAAACAATAATTTCCCATTTTTTCAAAAAGGCCGACCTGATTACTAACTTTTGATTTTATTCTGTTTAAGTCCGTATTATTTATAAAAGTATTTATTAATAGTCGATTTTGTTTTACAATCATTTCATTGCGCCGTAAAGATGGGACGGGATATGGCGACACCCCGTCAGAGGAGCAGGAGCTACAACGGGTACGAGGCCGCAGCCACGGGGTCCTCCGTCAGCACAGACAAAGGCGGAACCACCGCCCCGCCCCGAACGTGCGCAGCCGCGGGTTTAGGTGAACAGGGTATACCTGGAGCCAGTTCTTCTTCTTCTCCGGGCCGCGCCTTGCCCGCACCCATCCGGCGCGGATATGGCGAATATTCACTGAAGACGACCCCCCATCCCTCGTAGCAGCTTGAGGGCCTCGCTTCGATCATTCCATTTGGGTCCGATGGCTGCTGAAACACGTACGCTGCCGTCGAGGGCAGGGGTTTAGCACCTTTCCTCGTTCCGAGATGGGCCTTCACTGGTTCCCGGACGTCCAGGGTCTGCTCATCCTCTCAGCAGTGTAGGCGCATTGGAGGGTGAACCAAACGTATATTCCCTTACTGCGAGAGGTAAAGTTGCAATTCAGATGGTAGTTGAGAGAGGGAACATGTTTGTGTAACAAAGACCGCAAGTCCAATGCTGCGCCCTCGTCCCCTCCTTCCGACAAACAGATTTTTTATAGAGATGTGAGGATACTTTAATGCCTTCCTACCCACCTTCCAATCCAATCCAAAAGAGCTTTCCGCCTGGTTGACTTTTCTCTGTAAGTTTCTTACTGATTCAAACAAGCGGTAAAGGGGACCTGTGTGTTAGCAGAAAGCATTCATAAAACAAATTTAAAATTCTTGAAAAAATCGATTTTTAAGATAAACGTGACATATATAATAATGTAAATATCTAGTACATTTACAGTGCTCAGTGTATGACAGACAGACAGATCCTTATATAGAATTGCGAGGACGGGTTTAGAAATAAATTTATTTAAGCATAAAAATCGTAATAGATGCGTAAATGATGTATGTAGCTTAGCAGCAATCGCTTAATACAGAATTCACTCTTATATATAGTAGGCGATTGCTGCAATGCTACATCAGTATACTACATAACATCCCAGTCATCACCTCGCCCGATCACTACTTGGAATCATTTGAAAGACAATCATGCTGTTTTATGACACTTTTTTTCAGACACACAGACCAACAGACACTTCACTATTATAGATCAACACAATCGAGTAGTAAACCAAAGTCTGGAAAGGAAGGAAGGAACCAAGATCATTGTTAAAGTATAGAACCAAGCAAATTAATGTAGAAGTAACGCGTGTCTCATAAATAATGATGATTTTTCTTTCAATCGTATATGCCTAATGGGAGACGTTTTAATTTCATCAGTATATTAGTATATTTTATGTGGCATTTCTTACTCAACTTTCTCATTCTAAATTTAAAATATAGGCTTGCGTTATGCTACTATTTGGTATCATACGAAAGCTACGAATATGCTCTGTTTGACGGAAACTTAAGAAACGATATTCTGACAAAATTAAAACGTCTCCCATTAGAAATATACGATTGATATAAAAGAATGCTCATTTATGGAACACGTGCTACTATAGGGTGATGCAAGGCCCCATAGCAAAAAATAAAGTTTGGGAAAAGTTGGCAGCCTTGTTCATAATTCTGTTCCTTTTTAGGTAACTTTCAAACTTCTACATTACAACTTTTCAATCGAAGGTCATTTAGAGGTGGCTCAAGGTCACAAAAGGTCAAATCCACGAATTTCTTCACTTTTGACCATTTTTGCCTAATTTTTTTCATGTATATGGCTAGTTTCGCTGGCATTTCTTGTGCCTGTTAGTACCTACCAACTTCATATGAGAGTATTGGAATACCAGTTAGTCAATCGAAGGTCATTTAGAGGTAGATTAAGGTCACAAAAGGTCAAATCCCCGAATTTCTCAAATACATTTGTGACTCTCTTCTATGTACAGAAGTTCCCTGGTTGCGCGTGCCTCAAGCCACTGAGGCTGTTGTGCAAGATCATCAACTGTATGGTGAAGGATCTGCTCAGGTAGGAGCAAAAAGATGCCACATTGAGCAAAGTGGCACTCACAGTGATCCATCGGCATCTCTGGTACCTGACTCCGGAGCTTGCTGTTGTCAAACTCTTCTCCAAAAACTTCACTGACCCTGCCAAGGAGGCCGCTGCTGCCAAGTTGCTACAGCTACATCAGCCTGCGAAGTTCAAGTGTGGTCGGCCGCCAGACTTCGAAAATATATGCATCTGCATGGAGAGTGAGCTGCTGTTGACTTCATCTCTGGAAGGAGCTGGCTCATCTTCAAGCTTCCTGGGGGTGCTCTGGCGAGTGGCTGAAGACACCATACACTCAGTGGCCTGGCAGCGCTGAGTTTGCAGCCATGACTTCGTTCGTCAGGTTACTCACTGTGGTTAATGACCCCGCAGAGAGATCAGTGAAATTGATCAGCGATTATCCACAAAAGGTATGTATAATGTACATCTCCTTGATTCAAATCTGCAATACTCAATAAACTGGACTTTATTACCAAGAACGAGAAGTAGAAGCAGCTGCTGCTCCAGGTGGTGGAAAAAGAGCGCAAGAGCAAACCAAAGCTAGACAAAGCTGTCTTCGTCGAGTGACTTCAAACTATGAAAATGCATTGAAAAATGACTATTGTTCACATTCATTTTCTTCAAAAATCAAAAGTATGACATTTTAACAGTTATGCATCAAGTATAGTATTTCATACCAAATACATGCATTATATGAACACATGATATTGTTTATGAGTAATTTTGATCATTTGTAACGCAAAAATTCAAATATTTCATTTTCAGTGACATTGAGCCACCCCTAAACCTTCTTCAAAGAGCATTTTCGAGGCATATGTAACATATTTACACTGAAGGCTCTCAGATGTTTGGATAAAAATTTGTTTGGACCACCCAAGTGCTACATATATACATTAATTTATTTGAACCTATTTTTTAACAATAATCTATCATGTTCCTTCCTTTCCTAACTTTGATTTACTACTCGATTGTGTTGATCTACATATAATAGTGAAAGTTAGTTTCCGTTGGTTTGTGTGTCTGAGAAAGGTGTCATAAAATAGCATGATTATCTTTCAAATTTTCCAAGTACTACTGACCGGTCGAGGTGTTGACTGGAATCAACATGTGACACTGTCACACATAATAAAACGTGTACTGTACATACATTTGTCTTGGTAAATTTTAAATTTGCACGCTCGCAGTCATTATTCAATATATTCACGCAATTGTTTTTTATCTATACTGAAAGGTGGCTCAGTGGGTTGAGCGGTCGACTGCCGTGGTGAGGTTGGTGGCTCGGGCTATAATAAAATTCTCTCGTCCCTGGTTGACAGCTGTGTCAATCGAATGCTTAGCGACCCGAAAGGGTTCGTTTGGTTTGATGCCGGATCTT